>APFE031542830.1:21110-71178 GCA_000404065.3 Pinus taeda
TTTGTTCATCTTCTAACTTACTAATTTTGACCATTTTGACTATTGTTGACCATTTTGAACATTTTAACATTTTGAAAATTTGAAACATTTGATACATTTTGACCGCTCCTTGAAACATGTTCTACGTGACCATCTTCACCATCAGCTACTTCACCATACTCATCTTCCACCATCTTCACTCATATATATGCCCACTATAATTTTTTTGCAAATTTAATTTCTTTGATATCTCAAAATTGTTGATGAATAGGTTAGGAGGTAGAGTTTTCATTGCATGTTTTTAGGATAGAAAATTATTATTTTAGCCATAACGTTTTGATTCCACATAGTAATGAGGCAGTTCAAGTTGTGATTTAAACTAGAATCCAAGACTTATCTTATTTATAAATATTTTTTAAAGATGTGATGATTTGATAAATATTCTATTGAATAGTGAGGATGTAGATTTGTCATAGTGCATATTCATGACTAACAATTACTAATTTGGGCATAATGTTTTCATATGATACACAAATGAAGTAATTCAAATTGGGTTTAAAATTGTAGTTCAATAGATATATCCCTTAGAAATAGGTTTTAAGAATACACTATCTTGGTTCCTCAAATATTGACTATCCAAGCTCTATGTTTAAGATATTTATGAAGCCAACTTGTTACAAAAATATAAAAATGACCATTTTCTCCAAAAAAAGGTGATCTAAGTATATGAGATTGTTGGTGGGTATATTCATGATGATGTAATCATTCCACCCCTTAAAAATCTCCAATATACATTCCATTGATCTTATAATATCCTTTTAGAAAACTTGTAGTAGTTTGATGGATTTGTAGAAAATATTTTATATTGTCACTTCATTATGAAAATTTGGATGAGAATGGATTGAAATCATGAATTCAATGGATTTCCTTGAATTATTTGGTTGTCCTTTACTTAATATTTGGTATCTCATTTTAGCTCCTGAGATTTTTTTTCCCTCCTCTTATAGATTTACCTGCCAATGGGTTAGAAGATGGGATGGTTCTTATTACACCATAGAAATTAATATTAATATAACTCATGCATATATATGATATAAATTAAATACAAACCAATATGTAGGATTTTTTCTAGAGAATGATAGAACAATCATCTTTGTGACCTCAATACATGTGTCATCTCAAACTAGTACATGGAGTATTACTATGCCTTTGACATCTCCCTCACAATGAAACCAAAATGTTGGGCTAACTAATTACCTCAGTAATTGAAAAAATCATGCATTAAATTGTCATTGAGGGTTTAGATGCTTGCTATATTTCATGCACTGTATGTGTACACTTATGATTTCCTAACTTAAACTAGTTTACTTACTATGCTTCTAAGAAATGGAAATTACATCATTAACTTATCAATTGAAATGACGTTGCAAAAATGAAACACACCACACTTCATAAATCAAAGTTTAGCTTCAATCAATCTTGGAAATGATTATGTAATTGAAGACCGATACATATCTTCATATCTATATCTATTAATGCCAATTTCCCTAGCCATTTATGCCATTATAATTTTTTTTTTTAAAGGAGATGAGTCTGTAAAAATAAATGAACACCCATTAAATTAAATAAAAGATCATTGAAAAAATGAAAATCACTTTTGTTATTTATGGAGTGAAATATTCCTCCCAATGGTAGGGTGCTAAATCTAAAATACAACAACGTCAAATTAAATCATATTTCACTACACAAATACTAAAAATCAACCTACATTAAAGAAAATCTCATGAAATGTAATTTATTCCTTCATAATTTTGGCATTTCTCTAGCAGTCATCTCCATAAAATAGAGATGAAATTCTTTTTAATATATAAACTTGCTTGCAACATTAATTAAATTATATATCAACAAATTTATCACATGGTTATAATAATTTTCTACTAAGTAGCAAGTCAAAACGAACTCATAAATGGTTACAAGATCCTTTCTTATTAACTCATAATTGAAGTTATGAATAGCTCCAAGATGGTTAATGATGCTCCTAGGTCTATGGCATAGTTGGCTATTGAAGTATTTTTTGAATTTGAATCATTAACCATGCATATTTGGAGTAGGGACAATATTTTATTGATATTTCTCAAAATACGATCTGTGTTTTTGAGAACTTTTGTGGAAATTTGTATTTTGACTTGATGATGCCTCACACAAAAAATAATGAAATCTCAGTTAATATATATTTGATATGGATCTTTACAAGTTTCAATTTATTTCACAGTAACAAACTATCCCTTTTTGAGAGATAAGTGTGAATACATTATTTGTCTAATGTTTAATCGTAAATTCAATAAAATACTAAAGGAGTAAAAAGGGAAGGCACCTTGAGCCTATATCATTCATATGAGCATTAAAATGGACTAATATAGGATTATGTATAAGTGAAAAGGAATTAAAATAAGGGAAAAGGGATGTCAAAATATGGTAATTTTGTGACTCGTAACTTATCTTTCAACTAGTAACCTATTTTATCATTGTTTCTTAATGGAGTGAGTTGCCTAGACTTCTATGTGTAACAACCCCTGGTTGATTTCCTATGTAAATAAATAAAATAAGAACCAAGTTCATGGGACACGTATTCCAAGATGAATGTTGGGCAAAAACATACTAATGGGTATCACCGATGATTAATAAATGGCTAGGGAAATTGGCAAAGGCAAGTGGCATTAATTGACATTTATTTATGAAAATAAAGGAAAATAGAAGAAAAGGAAGGTGAAAGGTCACAAGTTTGCATGAGAAGGAAATTGAAGGAAAAATAGAGGAAAATGAAGAAAATAGAGGTCTCAATAATAAAAAGGCTTCTGAGGATCAGTTCACAACTTTTGTCAATATAAGATTTTGTCAGTTCAGTGTTTGGCACTCTCATTCTATTCTCTCTCTCTCTCATACTTGTGCACACTTAGAGAAATCTTGGAGCATTGTTGGAGCAGGCTTGGAGCACTCTAGTTTTCATTGGATTTGGAAAACAAGGCATAGGAAAGGAAGAAAAGTATAAGGGGACAATAGGATCAGCAACTACAACTCGATTTCTTTGCAGGTATCGAGTTGCGTGTATGATTTCCTCGCTAGTTTTGGCGTGCATGGTATATGCATGTGGTTATTTGGTTATGATCTGTCATTGGCATGGAGTATTGACTAGATTGAGAGTAATATTTCCTAACCTTTCCATTTCCTAGATAACCATGGTGTTGTGGGATTTTCCACTTGGACTAGGGTCCTCATGGTTGTGGGTTGAGTTATTAGTTCCTGGAGTCATTGGTTGGAACAAACGCTCTGGATCCCTGGAACAACTTGGGTTGATTTATTAGTCCTGGAGTCTTGGTTGGAAAAACTCTCTAGAGCCCTTGGTGGGTTGAGTTCCTAGTCCTGGAGCCTTCGTTGGAAAAATGCTCTAGATCCCCAGAAGTTTGTGGGTTAAATTATTATTTCCTAGAGCCACTATCGAGACAAATGCTTTGGAGCCATGGAAAACTTGGGTAAAGACCGATCTGGTTGGTGTTAGTGATGTTCGATTGTGAGGTGGAATCATTGGTTGATTGTTGAGGTGATTTGGCCTCTAGAATCCCTATTTTGGTTTTGTTTCGATTATTCCATGAAATCCTGCATTCATGCTTGGAATATGGCATGGGGGTGATTGGCTAAAAGAAACATTTGATTAAGCACAATCTATGGTCAAGAGGTACGTGGAAGTCCCTCACTTGGTTGGATTTTGCATATGTTAATAAGATCTCTTTTCTTCTTGTAATTTTTTGAGTAATTGTACTTGTTATTATGTGGATTTGATGTTTCTTCTATCATGGTGTATATGTTGTTCATTTGTTGGTTATATATTGGTTATAAGATGTATATTGGCTATGTCCCTTGATTTTTTTTTATTTGTTGATGAATGGTTAATGAATTGATGAGATAATAGATGTTATTGCATCTATTATGAGAGGGCATTAGAACTTCTTGACTATTATGAGATAAGTATCAGACCCCTATGTTTAAATATTATTTCGTGACCTATGCATTACATATTCGCCACATGTTTGACGAAATGACTGTCATGGTTAAGCCTGGCTAGGTCAAGTTTTTTAATCAATTTTGGTTGAATGGATTTTTCATCATGTTACAAATTATTTTGGAAAGGCCCACTATGTTTTGGGTAGTGTTCTAGAGGTTGACTTGGAAATTAGGCTCAGAATCGGGACCACATGCTCTTAACTAGACATTTTAGGTTGCAACCCCATGGATACAAGCTTGTGGGAGTGGTTAGAGGCTTCCAACAACATGTATGCCTTGTTGTGATAGAGGTTGAGGGCTCATAACAAGGAAAATTGTGTCTGTCTCAGGTTTTGGCCACCTGGAGTGGTTATTGAGCCTCTGAGTGACTTGTAGCCCTTGTAGGATGTGTTGAGTTATCATTTTGTCTTCTGCAATTGGACCCACTTCCTTAGTGGGAACTAGGAGGTTGTTCCATGTCATAGTAGCTCCTCCTCTCATGTTTACCCCGGGAGGCTAATGAAACTGGGTAGATATGGGAGGGGTGGTTATAGAATGGATGAGAGTTCCTAGGTCCAACACTTGGACTGGATGGGATGAATGTGTTTGTCATGCATGCATGCCAATGTGTATGTGGTAGTTATGCATGAATTATCATGGTTATGATTATTTTGCATGAGGTCATGGTATGCAATTGATGTTGTCATGCATGATGTCGACATATTGATACGATTATGGATATATACATGTATCGTACTAATCTAGATTGATTTTGTAGACAAGATAGCGTCCCCTGAACTTCCCTGAGGTATGTTGATTATGGTTGTATTTGGTTTATATGACATGGTATGTTTGCAGGAAGTAGCAGATAAAAGATGACAAGAAAAATGATGGAATACAATTCACGTGATTCTCCCTACAGATTAGATGAAAAACATGGTGATGAGTACTCCCCTGAAATAGTAGATACATTGAGAAGTTTGAAAGAAGAGATCAGGAGTTGTAAGGTAGATAATGACAAGATCATTCATTCATATGAAAGACTTGCTAGGGCACATGATAAACAAGAAAAGGTTAATGCAGTCATCCTTCAGAGTTTATACATGTGCATAGCTAGCATAATAACAATAGAAATATGAAGAGTATAAATCCATATAAACTACATATAAACAAGTGTGTTTACCCATAAAATACTAAGGATAAAGAGAGCTCTTATTGATGATTTCATAGGATGACCAGGTATGGTACTTCCGCGAATCACTTGAACATAGACTAGGTTGAACCAAATATTTCTTTCAGCCAATCACCCTTGTGCCACATTCCAAGCATAAATGTAGGATCTCGTCAAAAACATCAACCAAAACCATCTAGGGCTTCTAGAGGCCAAACCACCTCAACCTGCAACTAGTGATTCCACCTCATGATTGGAAATCACTAACCATTACCAGATTGGTCTCTACCCAAGTTGTCCAGAGCTCTAAAGTAGTTGTTCCAACTTGGCTTCTAGGGCTAGTAACTCAACCCATAGTTGTCGCCATAATTCTAGAGTATTTGTCCAACCAAGGCTTCCAGGACTAGTAACTCAACCCACAGCTCCCACCAGGCTTCCAGAGTGTATGTCCAACCAAAGCTCCGGGACTAGTAACTCAACCCACAACTCCCACCAGGCTTCCAGAGTGTATGTCCAACCAAAGCTTTAGAACTAGTAACTCAACCCACCAAGGGCTCCAGCATTTTTGTCCAACCAAGGCTCTAGGACTAGTAACTCAACCCAAGCTATTATAGGGCTCCAAATAATTTTTCCAACCAAGGCTCCAGGAACTAGTAACTCAACCCAAGCTAAAGGAAACATGAGAACCAACCATAAAAATGAAAAAATGAACCCACAACACCATGGTTATCCAGGAAATGGAAAGGCTAGGAAAATGCATTGTAAATCCAAGCAATCCTCCATGCCAATGACATATCATGACCATTAAATCAAATGCATGCCAAAACTAGTGAGGTAAACATACATGAAACTCAATATGTGTAAGAAAAACCCAGTTTAGCTGTTTATCCTAATTTCCTCTTGCACTTTTTTTCCATTCCTTTTCCTTCTTACTCAAAAAATCCAAGTATGCCACACTTTCTAAGAATGCTCCATGAAAACTCTAAGTGTCCAAGAGTATGAGAGAGAGCTCCAAAACTAAACTGACAAAAGTCTGCCAACTAGTCCTCATAAGCCTTTTTATCAATGAGGCCTCTATTTTCTTCAATTTCCATTATTTTCCTTTAATTTCATTCTCTCATGCAACTTGTGATCTTTCATCTTCCTTTTCTCCTAATTTCCTTTATTTTCATAAATAAAATGCTAATAAATGCCTCATGCCTTTCCAAATCCTTTTCCATTGCCTTTGCCAATTTCCTTAGCCATAATAAATCGAAGTGACACCCCACTAGGATGTTTTTTTCCCACCATTTAGCTTGGAATATGTGTCCCATGACCGTGGTCTTGTATTTTTTATATTTACATGTATTTTTTAACCAAGGTTGTTACAAAACCCTTCCCCTTGGGGAAAAATCGTCCTCGATGTTCAATGACCTATAACTAGAAAAACCACTAAAAACAAAACATATTTCCCATGGATCTTTATAACATAGCTCGTTACCATGTTTACAATGCCCATCTGCTAAAACATGACAAACATAGTACTTACCAGAGCTTTATAGCACAACTCATTATGGTATTCACAATAATAACCACATACACACACACACACATTTGTTTCACCCAACAAATAATCATACTACCTATGGACCTTTATAAAGCTAGTTCAATATAGTATTTACAATAATACTCACATATACACATATGCACATTTTCTCAACCATCAAATAAAAGGATACGATGCCTAGTACATATGCAACAAGGGAATCCAGAATCTCACACCTCCACCCTCAAAGTAATACCAGTGTTCACCTCCTTCCCAGGAAGTCTATAATCCACTGCAAGTTCAAACCTACATCCAATGTCTAGCATTATAATCATGTGCCACTTTTCCTCTTAGTGAACAATTACTGGCTCATTGTTCCAGGGCACACTCCCAATGTGCATTTGATTCCATCTAGAAATTCTAATGACCAAAATAGATATATCCCCGACCTTCCCTTCTCTACTACACAGTCCTTTGGGCAATCCGATCACCCCCTTCCATGTAGTCACACACCTTCCAAGTTCTATTGAAACCTCCATCTTGGGCAGTCCATCCCTCAGCAAGGTTTCATCGCATTGGAAGGTCCAAAAACCAAGGCATATACCTGCCTTAAAACCATCATAACAGTCATAGCATGCTCATGGAACTAAATGAACGCTATTGGGTATCAGTGTCCCACAATGGCACTACTCCTGAAGTGCTTTACCAACCTATTATTGCTTGTTCCAATTCATTTCACTGACATTGTTAATTCTTGTAGACAATTTCAACCACCCAACCAAGGATTTTCATGATTCCTTTGCCGATAACATAAATTCCATTAGATTTAAAATAAATTGAAATAAATCCACATTGTACCTCATTGGTAACTCATCAATAAGGTACACTTGCAATCCTATTTACTTCCTATCACAACAAGTCAAACTAACACCTTTGACCAAATCATCATGTATAAACATATCACCTCATGTTAGCTCAAAACACAACCATCATAGATCAAAATCATAAATCACATGTAACCATCATAAACCAAAATCATTGATCACATGTAATCATCATAGACCATAATCATAAATCACATTCATAATAAAACTGAAATAAAATATTGATAATTAACCTTTAATCAATCCTTAACTTCTACCTTTGTCCTTACTCTGTATGCACACCAAATCAGTTGCCACACCTGACAAACACCCAATGCCTTCTTCTCAACCTAGTGCACATACATGTAATGTGCATCACACACATACAACCACATATGACATACAACAACATGCAATACATGCACCTACACCTGACATACCACACATACACCTACACCTAGTGTACAACACAACACAATACATACTCTTACATCTGGGGTAGACCATAACACAATATAGACACCGACACCTAGTGTACAACACAACACAAATACATACACAAAATACAACACAACGAATACACATGTCATGATACCACAACTACACAATGCACATACATAGTACTGCATGCCTGCAACACATCATATATGACATGCACAACAATACCACATGTACACCAATCCCATATGCACAACATGTACACAGTACCAACTATACAAATCACCACTTGTACAATGTGTGCACATCATTACATGTACACAGTACCACCTGCATAACATGTACACAATGCCAAATCTACATCGTACCACCTATATAATGTGTACACAGTGCTAGAAATATACATCACCACATGCACATGTACACAAAACCACATGTACACAACACCATATGCATGAAATGTACACAGGACCACCTACACACAGAGCCACATGTACAACATGTACACGGCACCACATGCTCCCAACACCACTTGTACAATCATGCACATAACACCATAAGTAAATAGAACCACATGTGCAACATGCTCACAACACCATATGTATATAGCACTACATATACAACATGTACATGGCACCCTATGTACGCAACCCTCCATATCCAACTTGCACACAACACCATACGCACACATCACTGCATATCCATCATGCACACAGTACAATATGTACACAACACCACATATCCAACATGTACATATCACAATATATGTCTAGCACTGCATATGAAATGTACACACAACACCATACATACAATAGGCACACAACATCATATGTACACAATACTACATATATATTACATGTACACGTCACCACAGGTACAATGAGTGAATATACAACATGCACAACATATACAAAACAATATCACTACACATCCACAACCATATTCCCTCTACCAAGCCTTTCTTCTAGTGTCTCTCCACCATCCATGCCTATCCTAGCATGCTGCAAATCTCACTACTTTCATGCAGATGATGTATCCCTCAGAGTTACTTGTCATAACATAAACATAGGCATAATACAAGCATACAATATCAATTCATGTCCACATGATACTGACCTCATATATTTGTCATGACTACTCTCCCCACTTAATTCCTAATAACTAATAACCCCGTCATGCCACTCACGTACATAAGAAATCATTACTCCACAAGAATGATCCTTGAAAACCCTGTCAGACAATGGCATAGATACATGGATACATACATACATATACATAATTATTAGCTTAAAACAATCATGATCCTATCAAACAATGACATACATACACACATATATACATATAAACATTAGTGTTAAACAACCATGATCCATGACGACCCTATTAGACACGACATATATACATACATACATGTATACATATATAAACATCAACATAATAAATATCATTACATAATTACCAGATAGCATAAGGTCAAGGTTAAGAGAACTCCCTTTATCTGTGCACACCATGCACAACATTGAGAATAATTATTCCTAACATAGCCAACACATCTAACACCTCAGATCCATTTAATTCACTTTTCCTATTACCTTTTTCATGATTGTCCTGCCATTGTCCATTTACCTCAATGGACCCAACCAATCCAATTGGTTGTCATACTCTTACCTTCAACTTCCCTTACTCATGGACCGAGCTTCATCTGGGCCTTACATTACTTGTTGGGTTTCATTTAGCTCTCCCGAGCTCCATTAAGTTCCTCCTACCCAACCAATTCCCAAGACCCTAGAAAACGTAAAAGGCGAGAACAAGAACCAAACAAGAAGAGAGCAATGAAAACCAATAACAATACGACACCACAACCAAAGTGGCGTGGCCATGCACAAGACAAAAAAACTACAAATCAATTGCAAGAAAATCACAAAACATCGAAAGCACAAGACTAGCAACAAACACCATGACTCACTCCCATGGTTCCTAATTCTTCCAAGGGAAAACTCAACCTAAGACTTCTTCAAGATTTCATGGAAGCCTCTTTTCCATGCAATCTTCTTCATCATACTACCATAAACACATAATTGTTAGTGCATAAATACAAATAACAACATACTAGTTACCTTACCTTGTTGTGCCAAGCATGTTGCCTTGTAACTGAACACGTACGCCTCTCAAGGAACTCCAATTCCTTGATGCGTCCATCCATGGCTAGAAACCAATTGTTATACCTGTCAAATACATGTTCATGAATATAGCATATATCCACATAATGTCAGACAAAGTCAAGGTTAAGAAGACTTCCTATATGCAAAGCACTAGTTCATTTGGAATTAGGGTTTCCAAACATAACCAAATGAATTCTTGCCTAAATCCTTTCTTTTACCTTTTTACTTTGTTGCAATAGAGCCTTACTATGCACTGTCACATCACCCAACTGTTAGTTATATAACACATCAACTATTACCGTGTCAAGCTAATACCAAGCATGTTGCCCTACAACTACTCATACATGTCAATATTACGTTCAAAATATCAAGACATCATGTATATTAATTTGAAAACAACCTTCACTAGGTCTAACAACTATTTCATCATCAACAATCAACTCACATTTGTTAGCCATAATACATAATGCTACAACTATCACCTACTTACTCTCAAGTACATATCAGTTGTCTCGACTACATTTTGGTACAACCATCTTAAAGCAAAATCATTCCTTTAAGCAGTATTACATACACATAGTCATATTATGCAGTTAATCAAACATTCAACCAAACTATAAATGTACCATGTTAGATAAATCAATTAGATGACATAATAGACACCAAACACTCAAACAACTAATAGACGACATAATCAAACAATCAAGAACCAAATATACATCATAAGAAAACTCATACCTTAATGACTCTCAGGGGAGGTTATCTTGTTTGCACAATCAAGCTAGATTAGCACAATTTAACTTCACAACATATCAACTCAACCATAAATAAGGTCATGATATCCATATCAGTAACTAGCTAACATGTTCACATCATAATCTCATAAACAATTGTCATTCATGCATAGAAATCACATATTCACATGCAGTCTAGATTAGTACATCACACTATCAAAATAAGTCGACTCATGCCCAAATACCATAAGCATAATCATCTACATAGACCAATCCAAATTAGTATTATACATATAACATCAAGCTCTTAATGTAAGGACCCTAATTATCACATTACTAGCATATAACAAAAACAAGTTATATATCATTCTCATCAACAACACATAACCTATTCTTCAAGATAATTATCATATAACAACAATAAATTAACCTATAACATACTCATCAACAACATATAACATAATCATCAAGTTATATAACATAAAACAACAATAGCAATGCATACAACCCTAGATTACTATCATTCATGACTATCCAACACATGTGCATATGACTACATTAATCAACTAGCATCTATCATGTATGTAACCATAACATCAATAGAATGAAAGGCATACACAACCATAATGCATATAACAATCCTTAACCTACATACCTACATGCCCAACCCACAAACCTATGTCATGACATTCTCTTGCCTCGAGGTCCAATACTGCAACTTCACTTTAATGATTTGCATCTCCTTCTCTATCTCAGCCAACATATCATCATCATAACAAACAACAACATCATGATGACCTAAAATGCATACATGACATCACAATGCGTGTTTGACCTAATATACATGCGTAATAACATATTGACACTAACATGCATAACAAATGCATATACAACTAACATGCATTCATGACTAAAGCATCTTAACAACAATGTGATCAACCTTCACATGACGACATCATGACAACCATGATCAACACCATGCAAATACAACAAGCACATGGACTACAAGCATAAGGAACACATATGCAACCAACATGAATGCATGACCAACACACCGCCCATCTAGTCCAAGGGGTGAACCATGCTCTGATTTCACTCTATAAAACCCTCCTCCCACATCTACCCAAGTAAGTGGCCAACCAAGGTAAACACGTGATGAGAACTTGATATGATTCAACTCTTTATGTGTCAGTTATGGAAGTGGAACCGATGGAAACACACCATACAGAGCTTCCACATCACCAATGGAACTCCCAAGATCCATCCCAACCACTCATGTAACCAGCCCCTAGGTCCCATTACGTTTTTAGACCATTAAACCCCCGAACACTCCCTTGATATGGGAAAGCATGCATCTAGGAGGCTCCAGACTCTCCCACACATGGGTATGCATGCATCTGGGGACTTTTCTCCTCATACCTATGCCTACGACTCTACGATTTGCGCCACTCTTTTAGGCCCAAATCCCATATCACTACCCATAACTTAATGACATGTTGACATGTTCAGAAATGATTTTATACAATAGAATAATAATACAAATGAAATCACTTGAATAAGGACTTGACTAGACCCCTACTAGCCATGAAAGGAATTTCATCAAACATGTCACAAATATGTAATCTATAAGTTTAAACAACACATATAAGCATAGAGGTCTCATACTTATCCCAGAATCGCTAAGAAGCATTGATGCCTCAACACATTATCTGTCATTTCACCTATTAGGCCATAAATACATTGTTCATTCATTTACAAGTAAAAACATGATGAGATCCATACATAGTCACTATCATAATACATGTGCATAACCATTATAATAACAATAGAAATACTAAGGAAACAACAACCATATAATCCACATATAAACCAATATAATACTCATGAAATAACAAGGATAAATAACCTCATATTAATGATGTAAAGACCAACTAGGTTCAGGACTTCCACAAACCACCTGACCATAGACATGAGCCAAATATCTCTTCATCCAGTCACCCTTGTGCCATATTCTAAGCATGAATGTGTGATCTCATAAAACACATCAATAAAAACCATCTAGGGCTTCCATAGGCCAACCCATAAAACAGTGATTCCACCTCACGCTTGAACATCACAAACCATCACCATGTTGGTATCTACCCAAGCCTTCTAGGGCCCTAGAGAATTTGTTCCAACCAAGGCTCCAGGACTAGTAACACAACCCACCAAGGGGTCTAGAGAATTTGTCAAACCAAGGCTCCAGGACTAGTAACTCAACCCACCAATGGCTCATGAAAATTTTTCCAACCAAGGCTCCAGGAACTAGCAACTCAACCCAAGCTAAAGGAAGCATGAGAACCAACCAAAAAAACAAAGAAATGAACCCACAACACCATTTTTATCCAAGAAATGGCAAGGCTAGGCAAATCCATTGTCAATCTAGGAAATCCTCCATGAAAATGGTAGATCATGACTAGTAAACCACATGCACATGCCATGCATGCCAAAAATAGTAAGGAAAACATACATGCAACTTAGTACCTATAAGAAAAACCCATTGTAGCTACTGATACTAATGTCATATTTCACTTTCCTGCCCTTCCCTTACCTTCTTGTTCTAAAACTCCAAGTATGCCACACTCTTCAAGAGCTCTCCAAGAAAACTCTAAGTGTCCAAGGGTATGAGAGAGAGAGCTCCAAAACTGAACTGAAAAAATTCTGCCAATTGATCCTCATAACCCTGCATTTTCTTCATTTCCCATTATTTTCCTTCATCTGCCTCCTCACATGCAACCTATGACCTTTCACCTTCTTTTTCTCCTAATTACCTTTATTTTTATAAATAAGATTCCAATAAATTCCTCATGGCTTTCCAAACCCTTTTCCATTTCCTTTGCCAATTTCCTTAGCCATAATAAATCGAAGTGACACCCCACTAGGATGTTTTTTTTCCCACCATTCAGCTTGGAATATGTGTCCCATGACCATGGTCTTGTATTTTTTATATTTACATAGATTTTTTAACTAGGGTTGTTACAATCATATTTGTAGAGACATGGACCACTTAGGATCATTCATGGATAGGAGGAATGGACTAATGGGGCATATGGAAACAGGTCTCAATCAGGATACACGTTTGATAGGGATGACACAGCCAAATATGGTAGGTTCTTGGATACATCTAATAGGAGGGGTAATTACCATGGGTTCTATTATAGTACTAGTTCATAGAGGCAACATCATTATCACTGTCACCATCCATAGAGGAGGCATGAGAAGCAGCACTTTCTAGAGGAGTTCAGGAAAGAAAAGCCTCCTACATTTGATGGAGAAATGAAGAAGTGACAATATGTGGAAGTGTTGCTGCTTGGGATCAATAAGTTCTTCCTATTTCATGATTACTCAAAGAACATGAAGGTTGGAATAACTACTTTTAGTCTTTTAGGAAAGACATGTATTTGGTGGGAAGATGTGAAGAATGTTAGAAGCATTCAGGAAGAAGAGTTGACTTGGAGTGAGTTCAAGATACTTTTCAGGAAGAAGCATCCATTTGAGAGATACTATGATGATAGGGCCAAGGAATTCTATGAGTTAAAGATGGGATATATGACAACTGAGGAGTATACTAGCAGATTCTTGGATTTTTTGAGGTATGTTTCTTATCTTAAGGAGGAGAAAGCAAATATTTAGAGATTCATCAGTGGGTTGTTGGTATCATTAAAATATAGGATGGATTTTGATGAGCCTAGATCATTGGAGGAAGCCATCAGAAAGTTGAAACATTTTTATGAGCAATCGAAGCATAGGTTTGAGATTGAGTATGATTGGAAAGGCAATGAGAAGAATAAGGAAAATTGGGTTAAGAAGAGAGGAAAGGCACATGATACAGATGACAAGGAGAATGAAACACTGCACAAGAAGTTCAATGAATCTGATAGAGGATAGGTATTCTAGATTGAGGAGTAGAACAAGGGTGATGGAAATAAGCCTTTACAGTGTTAGACTTAAGGAAATGGTCATCGCGAGAGAGATTGTCCACAACATCAGGGTGGCAGACCACAAATTTATATTGCTCAAGAGGCATAAACAATCTGGGATGTTGAACAAATTATTCCTCAAAGTTATGCAATGTTGGATAATATGAAAGTTGATCATCAAGCATATATTATCAAGATAGAAGCTAATCTTTGTGATCAAGTTGTTTCTATTTTGATTGACCCTAGATCTAATTATAGTTACGTTAATCCTAACATGGTGGATAAGTGTGGTTTAAGAAAAGAAGTGCATGCAAAGTATTGGTTAGTGCAGTTGACTACAGGTACTAAGAAAAGAGTTCATCATTGGGTAAGAGCTTGTGCATTTGAGTTGAATGGTATATCTACATCAGCACATCTAAATGTTTTTCCATTAGGATTATATAGTATGCTACTAGATATGGATTAGTTGTATATTCACAAGACTAAGGCGGATTGTTATGAGAATGCTATTGGGTGCTTGGATGACAATGGGGAACATAGAATCTTGTAGGGTAAGAATAAGGTGACTTCAGTCAAAATGGTTACAACTATGTGTTTGGTCAATTTAGTGATGTCTAAATTGCAACTTTTAAATGTCAACCCGGGGCTCGTAAGCTGATGAAGTGAGGTGTACTGTATGTACTTAGGCAACTATTTCTTGAGCTTTTGTCGTTTTAAACTTTTTTTTTCAAGTATATCTCTCCTAATGTGATGTGATGGAAATGAAATAAAGCGAGTGAAGTGTGTGAGATTGTGATGAGATTTTTATAACTTAAAAGTATTCTACAAGAAAGCTTGAACAACAACTGAAATGAAATCAACTCTTAAAGGAAAATAAAGGCATCAAATAAAAGACTAATGACATTGGCCCAGTATCTCTGTTGCTGCAAGAAAATGAAGATAAAATCTATGTCAAATCTAGCTAAAATAAAAACTAAGCAATGTGAAACTGAAGTAAATCTACATAAAAGAAAGACTAGTCACAAATACTTTAACTTCTTCTTAACCTCTTGTCTTTTAACTGAATATATCATGTGAGAAACAGTTAAAAATAAGCCAAGCAATTATGAGTTCTTGAGAAACTAAACCAAGCTGTGCTAAGTGATATTTTGGTCCTCAATGAAGATATTAAATTATGGAGAAGAAACCATCAATAGGTAAGCAACTTGATGTCTAAAAGCAGAAAGAAACTATGCAAATTAAAGAAATGATAGTAAGGAAAGAAAGGCTGCAAAACGAGGAAGGTCAGCAACATAGGCAAGATGATCATAAGTGTCACTAGTTGTGAAAAATAAAAGAAAGAAACTGTCCCGGGCACACCTAAGAAACCTGCATAACGCACTGATCAGTCATGGAAAAGTGCAGAAATATAAATAAGAAGAATTCAAAATTTATATACAGCTATTCTACATGATCAAAACACAGCAATCAAAGGCATTCTCTACAACTATTATACATGAAATGAGAAAAAGAAATGCAGGAAATTAAAGATTACTATACAGGCCTTCAGTAAACAGGGGCCCTCTGCCTACTCCATCCGGCTCAATGATCAGTTACACGCTCAAATGGAAAACAATCTTCTCATATATTATGTATCAAAATAGAAAGTACAGTGGGGAGTTCAAAATTGCATATCAGCGGCTAACTATCCAGCGTTCAAAGATGATTTATTTATAACAGAGGAAAGAAAACTAACTTAACGAAAACTAAGCTATTCAAGCAGCTGTGTAAAAACACATAATCTTGCTGCGTCCTCAGATTTAGGCAACGATCGTTGTGGGCATTCAATCTGTTGTTGGATTCATGTTTCCCACTGTCTTCGTGGCTGAGGAAGATGCCACCTATTCTTCACGTGATCTAAAACAGAACACGCAGAGCCGTGCCACCGCCAATGACTTCTGTTCACCGTAGTTGCCTCCTCGTTGACCACAGGTTTTTATGACCGGTTTGGGTGAGCTGGAAGGACACACACCATGTCCTTGGTTCCACGAACTTGCCCATGTGGCTATTCTTCTCGAAGGACACCTGGAACATATCATTTAATAAAACGGCTGTGGAATTCGGGGTTGGTTGCGGAAATTGGGATCAGCTGCGGAAACCCTGTGTGAGCTGTGGAAACGCAGCACTTTGAACCAAAATTCTAAACCAACAACACAGTCATTAGCATAATTAGCAAACCATGTAAAAAGTCCTAAAATACAATGATTTGAGAAATTTGATGGAGGAAATGAGTGGCAAAATAAGGAAATGAATAGGAAAAGGAGGCTGAGAGGATGTGCAAAGAAGTGCAGGTTTGAGGCTCAACAAGGACCAAGCAATTGTTTCATTGCAATCATAGGTGTCCGAAGCACATCAGAAAATTGAACAGTTGGAACAAGAACTATCAACACAGCAGCAAATAAACAATTAATTGAATAAGAATTTGCTTGAGGAGAAATAGGGGATAAACTCAAGAACAATACAAAAGTAAAAGGAATTATCCGAAGCATTGGGCAGGTTAAAGACAATGAATGAACAAATGATGAAAACGAAAGATGAGCAAATCGCTCAGCTGTCACATCAAGTAGAGAATTTCAAGAGTCTTCCACAACCAGCAGATTTTGGGTCCGAAGCTCTACAAATCAACAAAGCATTGGTTACATAGTAAAGACTATTATGTCATAACATTTCTCTGGTTGAGCCCATTTATGATATAATTGCATCAATAGGTGACAAATCAGTCGATTCTAGGCAGGATTTGGAACACACCAATGAGACTCTAACAAACTTTCTTGCTTGGCAAGACACCAATGAAGGGTAGGCCGCAAAATCTACCTAAAATTCTAGAGTCACACAAGGAGATCCTTTTCTTAGAACGGCAGCCACAGCTGATGAAAGCAGAGAGAGAAATTTCCAGATGCGGATTATCTACAACTAATTTAATTGAGTTAATCAATAACACTCTTTATCTCTCTAACATGATTTCACAATGCAATCCAGGTAAATTGCTGTCAGCCAAAACATTGGAACAAGCATGCAATCAATAATTGGAGAAGAATGGAAGATTAATTGCCGACATCCAAAGTTTAACATGGGATACCTATTGTTTTTTCTTAATAAAACCATACAGTCAAAGGGCCGCCCTCAAATGTTTAACCGATGCGATCGGTTGTATCATTCCCAAAATCCATGATGCCACATACTCAGCTCAACTACATTATCATCTCACTCGTCCTCTAGAATTGGAACCGAAGCTTGCAATCTTCCAGCTCAAATCAAAAGGAGATCATCCGAAATAATGAATCATGGTGCTGACTGCAAACAAACCTATTGTTAAGAAGATACTCATGATTTAGTTGTACCAATTAATAGCATTTTATTTTTGTAGTTAGTTAGCTTAATTAGTATTTATAGATCTTTTCATGCATTTAGAAAGGGTCCTCAGTTTTTGTATAAACTCAAATATGGAAGTTGCACTATTGTGCTTCTGGTATATTTTTTATAAAGACTAGCCCAGTATTCCAAATTCTAACGAAGAAAACTTTGATGGGATGTGCACTGTTGCCTTAATGTGAAAGTGTTTCTAAGTTGGAAAAAGGAATTTGAATGCGATTGATATCATGAGCGATCCAGATAACATATGGTACTATTATCTATGATCTTGTTTCTTTATTTCATGTGAATCGTCATTTTTTTAATCTTGCTATCATTGGATATATGTATGTGTTTTTAATAACAATCCTTATATTTTTCACTATTGAATGTTTAAGGAGTGTTATTCTTTTAGTCATATATGTATCAGTGATATATAAAAGGATAGTGTAATAATGTTTTAATGATTACTTTTTTCAACTACTTGAACAAAGTAATTATCATATGAATAAATGTCTTTGTTTACCAATAGAGTCATCTATATGCCTGTTTGTGGATAAATATTATCAAACGTTACACTAAAAGAAGAAATTTCCCGGGATAGGATAGTTATTCATATTTTTACTTTTTAGATTAAATCATTCATCCATTATCATTATATTAGAGAACCATCCATTTATCCATCCCCTTTTATTCATCATTGGGAAACTAGTCCCTTTATTTCCAATTGGAGCCACTACACCAAACAGAAAAGGAGCTGCCTTTAAGGTCTGGACCAGGTGATTTTCCCCAATGTTGTTGCAGCGATTTTCGAGGCATCAACATTTTTGGTGCTAGAAGGAGGGCATGAACTGTGAATGGTGAGCAAACCAAAACATATAGACCATTCTAAGAGTAAATCTCCCTCCACCTCACCTCGAATCTCCCGTTTGCATTCTGGAACACTAGTATTCAAACGAGAAGAAGAGGAGTCAACTACCACTGCTCAATCCTACCATACTCTATATCGATTAAGTCATGAGTCTCCTGAAGTTCAGTCTCTCATCCAGAAACTTCAAGGCTTTTCGATATCACCATAGAAATATGAAGTATCTCAAGGCAGTGAGACTTCGCAATTCAATCTACCTCACCCTCTCATGAGACTTCAAAGCAGAAAGCTCGGTATTGAACCTACTGAGTTTCCTTTACCAAAAAGGAAAAAGGCTGAAGAGAACATTGAAGGATCAGACAGTGAGACTTTCTCATCATCATCCTCCATTTCATCTTCTCTAGTGCGAACTCAACCATCCACTCCTCCATTACACATTGTTATTCAGCAGGGATCAGCAACTTCAATATCCTAACCTATTCAATCTTCAATACCAACTCCTTCCCAAACATCTGGAATTTCATCAGCAATATCATTTGTTATTAGTTCTACGATGGCTCAGAATCCATGGAATAGTCCTGGTGCGGTCACTATGCCTGCACCATTACACCCATTTCCGGATTCTCCTGAAAAATGGTTGCCGAAATTTAAGCCAGATGTTGAGACACTAGCCGAAGAACATATTAACAATTTCATGTTATCAGTTAATTTAAAAGGAGTGACAAAGAAAGATGTTTTCGTTAGGATTTTCCCTTATACTTTACAAGGATCAGCTGGGTCTTGGTATTTTTCCTTGCTCTCTAGATCCATTACCAGCTGGAACATTTTTCAAGAACAGTTTCTCACTAAGTATCATGATGATAGATCTTTAGCAACATTATTCAACGATCTTTCAAATCTTAGGATAGAATCTAAAGAACCTATCAAGGAGTTCAATTCGTGACTCAATAAACTCTTGCATAAGATTCCAATCGACTCTAAACCAAGTGAGAAAATTATAAGAAAATGGTATATAACAACCCTACATTCAAATATAGCCATTTTTGTACATAGAGCTGCAAAACCAACTTTAGCTGAAAACATGAAAGAGGCGCTTTCTGTAGAGAAACACATTATTGCTTTAGGAAAGAAAGCTGCTCTTGAAGATAGAAAATCTAAAAATGTTTCTTTTAAAGATGATTCAAGGAAGAAAACCCCTAAAGATCCATATGATATGGAGGATCTGCAAAAGGTCCTCAAGACTATGTCAAATGAAATGGTTGAAATCAAAAAAGAAGTAGCTAAAACTTCAACAAAGAGGCCATTTAGAAATTTTAAGAAACCTTAGTCAAGACCACCAAATGCTATATCTAATGCAGACTCAGACCTTGAAGAGGAAGAAGAATATGAAAAAGTCTTGCCATCTGAGGAACTCGAAGAAGAGGAGATTGTCGAATGCCATGGGATGTGGGACTTCATTTTACCTAACTCCGATACAGAAAATGAACAAGAAGCTTTCCTTGTGACTACCAGGAGTAAAGGTACTCCTGAACTTGTTTAGTTGATTTCAAAGAAAACGAATGCAGGTACCACTACTATAAAAGAAAAGGTTCCCACAAAGAAATCTACAGCAATAACATCCCAAAATCAACCATCATCTTTAAACATACCCTAAACATCTAAGACGTTGGTAGTATCGGATTTAATGGATTAAAATATTATCGATGATATGAAGAAAGAAAAGGCAAACATTACTATGTTTGAACTTAGCAAACTCAAACATCAACAGAAATTACTTCTTAAGGAACTAAATGCAGTACCTTCATCACCTCTTCCTAATGTTGTGTTCTCCAAAGCTGCAAATGATTCAGGTCAACCACCTCCTAGTAGAGTAGAAGCTACTAATGCAGTTTTAATCAGAGACAGATCAAATTCTCATACTCCCCCTTTTCTCTTGACTTATGAGATCTATAATAGAAATATACACAACTGTTTGATTGACTCAGGGGCATCCTCTAACATAATTCCAGCTTCAGTTTGTTCCAAACTGAACATTGAAACCCAAAAGTTTGCAATTCATATTGTACAGTTCGATAGAACTAAGGTTCAAGTTTTAGGGGAAATCAACTCCGTAACTATCAGGTTATCAGCTGATCCACGAGTGGTTCAGAGAATTGATATTTTAATCGCTAATATACCTAAATTTTATGGTTTAATTTTGAGTAGAGATTGGTCTGAGAAACTCCATGGTTATATTTCTACCGATTGGTCCCATATGTGGCTACCTTATAAAGGAAAGACAAACTACATCAACATCGATCGGGAGAAACATATGACCCATATTGTCACTGAATTTGAATAGGAAAATCAACCAATAACATTTAATAACAATATTTTGGGGAATTACTCATGTGAATCATTATTTGGCAATTTCACTGCCCAACCATCTCCTTTCTCAGTTAATAATTTCACATCCCAAATTGAAAATTTTCACAAACCAATAGGTCAAGATGTGTCAATATTACTGAGGAAACTGTAAATAAAATTTTTGATAATACCTTATTTTGGTCACTATACTTTGATGGGTCTAAATCTAGTGAAGGTGCAGGAGCAAGGTGTATTTTAGTTAGCCCTGAAGGAGAAAAAACTATGTTATCATGTAGATTGGAATTTGAATGCACAAATAATACGGCTGAATATGAGGCCTTAGTTCAAGGACTCTACAAATCTATTGGTCTTAAAGTTCAATATTTGAAAGTGTTTGGTGGTTCAGAAATTGTTATAAAACAAGTTAGAAATACAATTCACTGTCTTCATCTCAAACATTATCAATCTTTGGTGTAGGAACTCATATCTAAATTTTTAGCGTTCAATATTTCTCCTATCCCTAGATCCCAAAATGCAGCAGCAGACCTGCTAGCTAATGTTGCTTCCAAAATCCTACCTTCTTAAGATTACAGCCCAGCCAGATTTTCAGTAGAGTTAATTTTTAGACCATCAATTCTCGACAATGTCACCAATTGGCGAGTGTTCAATCATGACGAAGACATTTTAAATTTCTTGACTTTCGACAAGTCCTATGATGATGAAATCATTGATGAAAGTGATCATGACCTTCAAATGAAGGGAAAGAAAGAAGAAAACTCAATACTAAAACCAGTGGTTAAGCTAGAAGATCTTTATGATATTAAAGACGGGTTTAAACAGGTGACCAATTCAAAGCTCCACAGTTCCAATTTAAGATTTGAATTGATAAACCTAGATATTGAGGAAAACCATAAAAACATCAATTTGGGATTAGGAATTTCTTGAGAAGAAATAACATCATTCATTAAGTTACTACGGAAAAATAAATATGTCTTCGCTTGGAAATATGATGATTTGAAAACATACGATGCATCGATCATTCAGCATACTATTCCAATGCTTTCTGAACAAAAACCAGTGCAACAGAAGTTAAGGAAAATTCATCCTAACCTAGAGAGTCAAATAAAAGCCGAACTAAACAAACTCTTGAAGGCTAAGATCATTTTTCCTATCAGACATTCAAACTGGGTGTCCAATATGGTGCCAGTTAGAAAGAAAAATGGCGACATCAGGATTTGCATAGATTTTAGAAATATTAATAAAGAAATCCAAAAGGATAACTTCCCTTTACCTACCATGGAGCAGATACTCCATTTAGTAGTTGGTTCTGAGTTAATGTCATTTTTAGATGGTTTTTTAGGATATAACCAGATTTTGGTCCATCCTGATGACAGGCTTAAAACTACCTTCAGAACTAAGTGGGGAACTTATGCTTACCAAAAAATGCCTTTTGGACTTATCAATGCAGGAGCTACATTCCAAAGAGCAATGGATTTAGCATTCAAAGGATTAATCAATAAAACAATAGTTTTCTATTTAGATGATATTACTATATTTTCCAAGAAAAGGTCTAATCATTTACATGATTTAAAACAAATCTTTGAACGCTGCAGAAGGTATGGTATCTCGCTCAATCCAAAAAAGTCATTTTTTTCCCTTATTAAAGGAAAGCTCTTGGGCTTCATTGTTTCAAATGATGGTATTTATATTGATCCAGATAGAATTAAAGAGATTTCTTATATTCCATTCCCTCATAATAAAAAATCTATGCAGTCATTTTTGGGCCAAATTAACTTTGTTAAACGATTCATTCCAGATTTTTCCCAGATTATTTTACCATTGCAAACAATGATTAAGAAAAATTCAGTGTTTAAATGGGAATCTACAGAAAAAGAGGCATTTGATTCTATCAAACAATCAATAATTAATGCCCCCGCTTTAAGCACTCCCAATTTTTCAAGTCATTTCATACTGTATACTCTCGCATCCACCTCGTCTTATGCAGTAGTGCTGACTTAGATTAATGATCAAAACTTGGAGGCACCAATTTCATTTTATAGTTCAAACCTTCAAGGTGCTGAACTTAATTATTCGAAAGTTGAAAAGAAAGCCTTTGTTGTATACAAAGCTGTCAAACACTAGAAAACCTTTCTCTTAAAAGCTCACACAAAAGTTATAGTTTCTTTTTCAGCAGTAAGACAATTACTAATTCAAAGAGAATTAGGAGAAAAAAGGGCAAATTGGATCACAGCATTACAAGAATATGACATAGAAATCACGCCAGCAAAGATTGTCAAAGGCCAAGGTTTTTGCAGGTTGTTAGTAGGAGCATCCAATATTCAAGAACCAGAAGGTATAGAAGATATTGAAGAAATCAATCAGATAAGTATCACAGATCCTAAATCACAATATGCAAATCTAATTTTCTATTTAAAAAATGGATACGCACCTTCTAATCTATCCTATAAAAACAAACGTGCGATTAGATTGAAAGAGAAAAACTTCATAACTATAGATAATGTACTGTTTAGGCGAAATTATGATTCAATTCTATTAAGATGCCTAGAAAAACCTGAAGCACAAAATGTTTTGTAGGAGCTACATGACGGACCAGCAGGAGGACATTTTGGAACTGATACAACAACCCACAAAATCATTCATGTTGGATATTATTGGCCCACCCTATTCAGAGACACTCACGAATACATAAGGAAATGCCAAAGTTGTCAAATCTCCAGTGGAAGACAAAGAAAACCAGCTTTCCCTTTGCAACCAGTGAACATTGAACAACCTTTTGAGCAATGGGGATTGGATATCATTGGGAAAATCACTCCACAGTCATCCAAACAACATAAGTATATCCTTACCACCACTGATTACTTTACTAAGTGGGTTGAAGCAATTCCTCTGAAGACAACAAACTCTGAGGCAATTATAGAGTTCATAGATCAATTCATTATTACTAGGTTTGGTGTCCCAAACGCTCTTGTTTTTGACAATGCATCTTATTTATCTGGAAATTTTATGTTTGAGTTCGCTATCAAAAGAGGGTTTAAATTTAAATATTCCGCGAATTACTATCCCCAAAGTAATGGTTTAGCAGAAACCACCAAAAAAAATCTTATCAAAATCATTAAGCGAACTATTGAGTACAATCATAAACTGGCATAAATCTTTGATATTGCACTATGGGCTGACAGAATAACACAGAAGGCTTCCATAGGTACTTCTCCATTTAATCTAGTATATTGGAATGAAGTTGACATACCAACCAATTTAGTACTTCCATCTCTAGCTTTAGTGCAGTTTATTGAAGAAAGTCCCTCATCTTCTATTCAACTAAGACACGATCAAATTTTAAAATTAGAAGAATAAAGGGAGAAAGATAGAATTATACATGCAAAACATCAACAAATTATCAAGTCATATTTTGATTCAACTTCATCCAGTTCAAAGAAATTACAAGTTGGTGATCTAGTTCTCAAATGGGACAAAGCCCATGAGGATAAAGGGAAACACACTAAGTTCCAGAAAATGTGGCTCGGACCATTTCAAATCAATGAGAAGATAGGCCCTTCCACTTTCATATTGTAATATCTATTAGGTAAGAGAGATTCTCTTCCTGTTAATGGCCTTATCTTGAAAAAATTCTTTAATTGAGGAGGTAACCCCTTCTCCCTTTGTAAATATTCAATTTTCAGCAAAATTTGTGTTCATAGTTTTTCGGATTATTGGAAAATAAAGTTGTAAGATGTCTTCCATTGGCCTTTGCTATACTGAAAAATTTTCTCAAAAGAAGTAGTTTTGATATTTACTTTTAAAAATGGAAACCTTAAACAAAAGGAAAATTTCTAGGAAATTAGGTATATTTAGATTCTGAAACCCCATTTTATTTTTTGTGAAATCTTCTCGAGATTTAGAAGTACTGTAAATCATTTTAATGTTTTCAAATGGCCAAACAATGGTTATCAATACGAAAACAGAAACTGATTCAATCTTAGCATCTTCAACTCTTTGCCTGTCATCCATGCTCTCTTAAGGAGAAAGTTGTTCATCCCATTCATCAAAGTTTATGATACTCAGAGTGTAATTCTAAAATATATTTGATATAAAAGATAAGAGGTCTTATTACAGTCCTTCTTACCATGATCATTGGGGAATAGTTCAACTAACATTACCAATACTGCATACCAAAACAGGGTAATGGATTACAATTATAAGACAAGGGGTCTCATCACGAGCCAACTTGTTCAGTTAAATTATAACCAGTGAATGGCATTGTCAAATAGCTGGCCACCAAACTAGGAAAATGGCTTTTTATCTTGCAAAATAAGAAAAAAGAAAAGTGATATAAAATATGAAGGCATATTTTTGGATTCATTCTTTTAATTATACTATGAAATGGATGGGATAATGAACGATTAAATGGTTAAAAGGTATCCCTGTCGAGACTATAGACGTTTGCTGGCGGCAGAGGCTCTACCTATGACAAAGGAGTCATTATAAAGCTAAGTTGGAAAAGTTCTCTGTTTTATCATTATCAACCAATTAAGGCTAATTTAAAACTTAGAATGTATTTAATTTTAACAAGAGAAGAAAATAGCAGAAATAGCTATTATTATATTCAGAATTTATATATACCTAGTATATTGAAGTTTCCTCTTAATAGATTTCTATTAAAGAAAGTTTAAGTATTTCAACATTTTTCAGAGATAATTGTTTCTCCCAGTGAATCGCCAATTGTTGTGTTGTACAACAACCCCCCATTTCATAAAAAATTTCTTTCTAACTATAATATAAAATGGGTCCCTTTTAAACATAAATGTGTGAATAAATTGGTATCAACTCATCATTAGAAAATCCTTCATCAAAAGGTCCAACGGAAATGTTATATTATAAACCTTTTGAACTATAATGAAATCAGCTTTATGAATAAATATAAAATTCTTTATTATTGCGATAAAGCGATCGCAAGATCACATATTGTAGCAACAAAGAAAACATAATGCATGCACCCATTGATTTACTCTGATCTGAAAAGCAAACAACTACCATATATCGAGAAAGGAAAAAATGAATATAATGAAAGACCATCCCCTATTTCTCTGATGCAATATCGCTATCGGCAATCAGAAGGTGTAGCGCAACGCATGTTTATGATAACTTTAAATCTCTCGATGTGATAAAGTATGTCGCCATCGACGATCGACGATTTCGCAATGACATAAGTAATATGACCTGAGCCCATCCCCGATTGCAATACATTAAAGCGCGAGTTTCAAAATAGATCTAAGAGGCTTGCATGCATTATTTTGGATTATTATTAAAGCCTTCCCATTCACGATAGCGATTTACTTTTGATTATTCGCCAAAAAACCCAAGCCACGCTTGAATGAATCATTCGGCATATAAACGATATGATGGGTACTTAA
This sequence comes from Pinus taeda, assembly GCA_000404065.3. NCBI lineage: Eukaryota > Viridiplantae > Streptophyta > Pinopsida > Pinales > Pinaceae > Pinus > Pinus taeda. Next base: position 48,016 of record APFE031542830.1, read on the forward strand.
AACTCCTTTACCATGATTGACAGGTTAAACGGACAATTAATGAAGCAGTTATTCCGAGATCTTCCCTGAGATTGTATCTGCGGAAGTATCACTATAACCTTTCATTATTCACTAATTGATATAATTCTTTCATATTGGCTCACACTACCTATTCTCTGTATCACATTAATTTCATTCCTTGCACAGAGCTCCATCGAAATAACAAGTTCAAACCAAATGGGAAAGAAATCAAAGAGATCTACATCAACAGCGGCTCCCGTAGTAACAGTGCATTCCACCACTGATCCGAGACCGACCAAAAAGGGTTTGATTTCAGACACTACGTGTCTTGGCCTTGGAAACACAAGTTGGCAAAGCATCTATAATTTAATTGAAGCAGAGGAGCGTGAGACAGTACCATTACAAGCTACCACAGATTCAACTAGAAAATAAAAGGCTTCCCTTAAAGAATTAGTTGATTCATATCTACACAGAATAGCAGCATGTGAGAAAATTCTTCCATACATTGATGTAGCGCGATGGGCAGTAGAGGAGATCCTGGTTTTAAACATAACATTTTGCACAATTGACGGAAGGGTCTTTGGCTCATTTCAGCCTGATGACTTAAGGAAAATGTATCACTTGCCTGAACCACAAAAGAAATATGATAAAGCCTTTCTTGAGAAGTTCGCAAGTGAGAATGATACTGAATCGGCCCCAATTCAAGAGTGGAGACAAAACCCCGCAAGGCACAAAAATGAATCTTCAGGTAAGTACTCTCTAGATTCATTATGTTCTCCTTACTATTATGTCATGACAATGATGTGTAGAATTTGGGGATTGCATGATTCTGCAAAGTTCACTATTTAAATGGTTCCTTTAATGGAACCGATAGTTAACAGTGAATTAATGGATTGGGCAAACATACTGTCAGATAAATTAGCCAATGCAATTCTTGAATTTAGAGCAAAAACTCGTGTGACCGATAGGTCTATTCCTCTATTTTATTATAGTGCTTATTTTTAGATACTCTTTGTTTCAATTCTGAATTTCCTGTACTTGGGTGGAGATGGACTTCACAAGACCCCATGCCAATTCACATTTATCATCAAAAGTTATGGAAGGTGCACTATAAGGACCACTTGTACCAAATTTGTAATGGTTTTATGTTACCTATCTATTATGCCATTTTTGATAAGCCTACCCCAAATATCTCTTCGTAACTAGAGATTTACCTAACCACTGTAGGAAATTGGTTCGGGGAAGACAAGTTCACATACATAAGTGTTTTTGGTAGCCTTGCAAGACCTCAGGTCCTTCCTTTGTATGTACCTGACAAGTTGTTAGCCCAAGAATTGGCCTACCAAATAACAACAGTAGGAACATCCAAGACTCTTAGGACTTCTAAAAAGTAGGCTTGGCCTAATTTTCCTTTAAGATGCGGTGTTTATACTTTACATGACTACAAGCATGCGGAGAAGGAGGCAGAGAAAATAAACATGCTCAATCTTGCAACCATTCCTAATAGGAAATTCGATCCAAGGAAAGTTGCCTATACTATGCTCGAAAAAGTCAAACTTACAAGGTTGGATCATGAAAAAGATGAATTTGATGACTTGTTTTCTTCGGAAAATCATTATTCCAGGTACAAATGCTGGCCAAAATGAGATATAGCGATGAAAGGCTAGTATAATTCAATAAGCTCAGAGGGTTGTAAACTCTACGTCTCGACTTATTAGCTACTACCCTGACAACACATTCAAGCGAGCTTGAACAACAAATCATTGACAAACCTCCTGTTGTAGGGAAGATTCTAGAAAAAGGAAAAGAACGAGAGTAGGAGAAAGAGCAGAAAAAAGAACAGGACAAGGGCAACGAAAATATCAATATGGATACTCAGCTTGATCCTAAACTTCTCCAAGAATGGCAACAATTTGACTCTATTATAAGAAATCTGGAAGGTCCACAAGGTGCCACCACACACAAAGTAACAGATGGACAAGATACAGTGTCAACAACGGTTCTGAATGAAGGAACCAGTGGCCTACCCACTAGCACATATTTAGAAATGATTCCAAAAGATCCATCTGATCAAATTATTTTGCAGATAGAAGACATACCTCCATTAGATGTCTTTTACAGTCCCAAACACGGGGCTATAGTGAAAAGACAAAGGAAAAGGATAAGACTTGATCAATCTTCCCTATTTCTAGCACAAACAGAGACAACTAATGTAGTGTGGAAAGAAGAATTTAACCCTTCCGATGACCTAACCAAACTTTCTCAGTATGCCGGAGGTTATTCGGTAGCCACTATGGATAAGGCATAGGAAGTAAGTAATCTACTTAAAGAAAAGGACCAAGCAATTGTTTCATTTCAATCATAGGTGTTCGAAGCACAACAGAAAATTGAATAGTTGGAACAACAACTATCAACACAGCAGAAAATAAACAATCAATCGAATAAGCAATTGCTTGAGCAGAAATAGAGGATAGACTCAAGCGCAATACAAAAGCAAAAGGAATTATCCAAAGCATTGCTCAGGTTAAAGACAATGAATGAACAAATGATGAAAACGAAAGATGAGCAAATCGCTCAGCTGTCACATCAAGTAGAGAAGTTCAACAGTCTTCTGCAACGAGCAAATTTCAGGTTTGAAGCTCTACAAATCAACAAAGCATTGGTTACACAGTTAAGACTGTTATGTCATAACATTTCTTTGGTTGAGCCCCTTTGTGATATAAATACATCAATAGTTGACAAATCAGTCGATGCTAGGTAGGATTTGGAACAGGCCAATGAGACTCTAACAAACTTTCTTGCTTGGCAAGACACCAACGAAGGGCAGGCCACAAATCTACCTAAAATTCTAGAGTCACACAAGGAGATCCTTTTCTTAGAATGGCAGTCACAGTTGATGAAAGCAGAGAGAGAAATTTCAAGATGCAGATTATCTACAAGTAATTTAACTGAATTAATCAATAATACTGTTTATCCGTCTAACATGATTTCACAACGCACTCCAGGTAAATTGTTGTCAGCCAAAGCATTGGAACGAGCATGCAATCAAGAATTGGAGAAGAATGGAAGATTAATTGCCTGCATCCAAAGTTTAACTTGGGATACCTATTGGTTTTTCTTAGTAAAACCATATAGTCAAAGGGCCGCCCTCAAATGTTTAATCGATGCAATCAGTTGTATCATTCCCGAAATCAATGATGCCACATACTCAACTCAACTACATTCTCGTCTCACTCGTCCTCCAGAATTGGCACCGATGATTGCAATCTGCCAGCTCAAATCAAAAGGAGATCATCCGAAACAATGAATCATGTTGCCGACTACAAACAAACTTATTGTTGAGAGGATACTCATGATTTAGTTGTACCAATTAATAGCATTTTATTTTTGTAGTTAGTTAGCTTAATTAGTATTTATAGACCCTTTCGTGCATTTAGAAAGGGTCCTCAGTTTTTGTATAAACTGAAATCTGGAAGTCGCACTATTATGCTTCTGGTATATTTTTTATAAAGACTGGGCTATTATTCTGAATTCTAATGAAGAAAGCTTTGATGGGATGTGCACTATTGCCTTGATGTGAAAGTGTTTCTAAGTTGGAAAAATGAATTTGAATGCAATTGATATTGGGAGTGATCCAGATAACATATGGTACTATTATCTATGATCTTGTTTCATTCTGTCATGTGAATTGTCATTTGTTTAATCTTGCTATCATTGGATATATGTATGTGTTTTTAACAACAATCCTTATATTTTTCACTATTGAATGTTTAAGGAGTGTTATTATTTTAGTCATATATGTATCAGTGATATATAAATCATAGCGTAATAATGTTTTAATGATTACTTTGTTCAACTACTTGAACAAAGTAATTATCATATGAATAAATGTCTTTGTTTACCAATAGAGTCATCTGTATGCCTGTTTGTGGATAAAGATTATCAAACATTACACTAAAAGCATAAATTTCCCAGGATAGGATAGTTATTCATATTTTTACTTTTTAGATTAAATCATTCACCCATTATCATTATATTAGAGAACCACCCATTTATCCATCCCCTTTTATTCATCATTGGAAAATAGGTCCCATTATTTCCAGTCGGAGCCACCACACCAAACGGAAAAGGAGCTACCTTTAAGGTTCGGACCGGGTGGTTTTCCCCGATGTTGTTGCAGCGATTTTTGAGGCATCAATAGTATGTTGGGAGTAAAAATTAATGTGCTATACCCTGTCTGTGGAAACCTAAGTCTTCCTGTTATACACGGATGACCGAGTATTTAGGCAGCAAAAGTCTTGAAACCAGGGAATTATTGGTCATTGATATAAAACAGCTGAGGAATTCTTCCTTGAGTCCAGGGGGAAACCATAAACAACATTTCATTTTCTGACCAAAGCATAAGAAAAAGGGAGCACTCTCACAATGCCAGGGGGAATAATAATTCAGCATTATCCATAGTTATCATTTTAGGTTTCTATGTGAACTTATACATGGAATTGATTCACCTCTAGAAAAGAAGTTAAGCATTCCCTATTTTCTTCTACAGTCATTAAGTGAATGTGCCACAAAAATAAATGAAGGGATTACAGACCAGTTGGCCCATCATGGGCTCATCAAATTATTAGTAGAAGATGCCATGCTTACCTACATTGTCCCCATATCATGGGAAATCTCCCAAAACATGTCTCGGGATGACAACATCAGAGTTTTGGCGAAAAATATCACCCCATCCAGCAGTGAGGAAGAAAGAACACATTGAAAAAGGTGAGAAAACCAATGATGAAGAAATGCAAGACACTCAGGCACAACAAGAACAAAGAGGAAAAGGAGAAATGGGCGAAATTGCTAAGCCAAAAACTATGGGAGAAACAATGGCACAAGCACCCCGGAAAAAAGGATTGCAGAATAGAGCAGAGAGGACTGAAAAAGTCCAAACAAAGGAGGGCACAACCAAGGCAACCAAACAAGAATTAAAAAGAAAGCCACATCTAGCCAAATAGGCCAAAATAGTTTCTACAGGAAGTCTGAAAACAGTTTCTACAGGAAGTCCAAAAACAGTTTCTACAGGAAGCCTGAAAAGAGTCGATAAAGGAATTTCTACACGAAGTATGGAAATAGAGCAACAAAAGGAGAAATCACCCAAGAGTTTGGTCAGGGAGGCAGCAGATGTGCTAGCTACTTTAATCACATCTCCACAACAGAAAGGGAAGCGAAAAAGGGAGCCTTCCATGTACTTTAAGGCAAGAAGGAGCATGTGGATAAAAGCTGGCAGACCCCAACCACAGTTAAAGGAGCCAATTACAATTGAGGACACCACAACTAAAAAAAAGGAACAGTCTCCTTCAAAGAGATCCGTCATCTATAAATGAGGAAGCCACAACACTTCACCTAGAGAGAGAAAATTAAGATGATGGACTCAGAGACAATTCTATAGGAAGCTGAGACAGTTCTACAGGAAGCTTAGAATTCTCTATAGGAAACTCGGGCTAAGCTAAGAGAGACTAAGAAATTGGAGGAAAAGGTGGCCAAACGATCACATGAAGAAGGAAATACAAGGAAACATCTGATGAACAACAGAGAGAGGACAAGATGCAGGCTAAGGCTGAGGCTTTAACAAAACAACTACAAGAAAAGGAGCACAAGCAGTGGGAAGAAGTAGAGAGAAAAGCATGGTTTCATGACCGAGAAGAGGACATCACTTCAGAAGCTTGGCATGGCATGGAGGCCACCAGGGCCATCAAAGATGGAGAGATAGATTAGTTGCTCGGAGGATGAGAAACACTTTTAGTAGGGGGGTGATGAGCCCCAAACCTAGATAATTATATGGGCTCATTCAGCCTCCTAATTCAACTTAATCCACCATTCTCATTAGCTTATTGCATGTTTTCGATTATATTTATGCTAATAGAGTGAATTAGGTTAGTCATTATGCCAAAAAGTCTAATGAGTGATTTGTGCAGTGTTTTGGTCAATTTTGAGACAAAATCAAAGGTTTTAATGAGAACTTGGTAGTCAAATTCGTGGAAGAACAAGCGAGAGGATTTGTAGGAAGGTGTCCCCTTCATTTATGATCCCTTACCTCGAATTCTCCACCAAAAGCTTGGAGCACAAGGGGCAGCCAAGCAAGTCAAGTAGGATTACTGTTAACTGCAAGTTTTGGGCAGCCGAGTCCCTAAAGTTTAGGAGGACTATTGGGGTCCTCAATTTGTATAAATAAGAAGGCTTAGGGCCTCATTTCAGTTAGTCATTTTTTTGGCAAAAGTTAGCTAGTTTGTAGTTAGATTTTAGTCATTTTTTAGGCGTAGTTTAGCTCTGCGTTTCAGCACATTTCCAAGCTTTTTCTTGTAGACAGTTTTTGATGTAACTATTATTTCTTGAGAAATAAAGATGAATCCCGCTTCGCACCAGATCTAATCTTTCTTAGGAGGCTGTCGCTCTTGGGGTTGGGCCCAAGCCAAGTGCTCAGTACCTCCTTTGTTTACCTTTATGTGTTTTTGCTGCATTCTTAGAATAAAATCTACTATTTAAATTAAAATCTTGTTTTGTTACTTAGGTTGTTTTTTATGGTTAAAGTAGCTTTTCGTGTTTAGATTGATTTGATAGGTTAATAACAGAAAATATCTTCGAAAAAGGCCATCAAGCAACCTTCGATCTCACCTCTCCCTCCTTGGGACCATGAGATGAGACCTAGGTGTCCTTGCTGCCATAAAAACACTGTCTTTTCTTCATCATGCAATTATTAGTGTTAGATTCTCATTTGCAGAAGTTGATATTAGTTGTGGTTACATGCTCAGGTTCATGATTTCTCAGTTTGCATAACTATTTCACATGATAAACTGTTGTTCATTTTCTTTGCTGTTATTTAGATCAGATTAGGTTAAAGTAGGTAGGTCCTTGATTTTCGAGTCTTTGTTTGTTCAGTTTGAGAAATAACTTGCAAAGCACCTGTACTGCCTCTCTATATACCTTTCCTCCATCAGATAATCTGCTCCAACCCTTATTCCATGATTCCTACCCTTCATTTGACATACTTTTCCCACCTTGCCCTAATTTCTACATTCTTGTGCATCATCGCTTCCTCCATCCTCGAACAAATCCAATCTCTCCTTAACCTCATCCACTAGGTCCTAGAACCCTTAAAATTATTATCCAACCTCCATTTCCACTTTCCCACCATTTTTTCTCCATCAACCCTCCAAAATCCTCTTTCGGAACATCCTGTAGAAAATTACAGAACATCCTGTAGAAATTCCAAAACATCCTGTAGAACCCCTGCAGACTTCCTGTAGAAGCTAAGAAAGCGATTTCCTGAGATCCGATCATTGTGAAACTCTCTGGAAGGGTTCTAGGGACCCCTTAGGCCCTCTTCTAACCTTCCCAACCTCCTGCAATCATTTTCTCTCGCCAATCCACCTCTGCACAATCAAAAACAGTGAAAGCACATGCACAATAATTCTGCCAACTTACTCAAAAATACAAAAAGATGTTTCTTTCTAGATTTCACTTCAGAAGTAGCTTAGTCACATGCATTTTACCTTTCTAAGAGTCAATGGCATTCCTTTATGTAGCTTTCATCATTTTTCTTGCACCAGTAGGGTTAGTCAGTAAAACTAGGGTTTGATAGGGTTTGTGTTTCCTTTCTGCTTTTCGCTTCTTTCCGCAAGTAGATTAGCCTCCTTTGTGATAGCTTTCATCCATTAGTTAAGGATATTCTTCTAAGAGCTCATAGAATTTGGCTTAAGCTCCTAGCGGACTTGTGCCAGCTGACCAAGTGACATCCACGGCAAGAGCTCGTACTTGTGCATACAGCACCATCGCTTCCAACTTTGTTACGAACTACCGGTTGATAAAATTAAGGAAGGGAGTCGTAGGAGTTGCAACATTATTGTTGCAATACTAGGGCCCATCAATTATGCACAAAGAAGAAGTGAAAAAAGTTTCCAGAATGAGTGAGAGATTAAAAGATATGGAGAAGGACCTAACACTGAAAGAACCCCTTGGGCAAGCTAAGGAACTATTATGAGCCAATATTATTGACTCTATCAAGGATATTTGGCCATATATTGAGGTAACTTTTGAGCATATAGATTTAATAAAGATGGCTACAGAGGCCATCCAAAGAGTCAAGGAAGAATGAGGAGAAATGCCCGAATATGCTACCAAGATTATCTAGTTCCTTAACAACAAAAGCAAGTATGAAATTCAGGAATTGGAAATAGAAGACATGACAACAACCATTTTGGAGGTGAGAAAGGTCCTTTCCAAGAGAAACTGAATGTTAAACATGGAGGACAAGTGTCAAAATATGCAGGCAGCTGTTGATAGATTTATGGCTAAATTTCAAATTTTGAGAGAGAAAGGGTTACCTAGTCCCTTGGTCATAAATGACAAGCTCACGAAACAACACGATTACAACAATGAAATCAGAGAGATAGCTAAAGAAAAGGTCAGTACATCATCAATAAAGGCATTGCCAATAGGCAATGTTCTTTACCAGACATTTGAAAACTTATTTTACCTCCAGCATGAGGTAAAACACTTGTTCATCACTAAGCCTAATTTTGCCAAGTACATAGAGGTAGATGAAATATATAGGAGGATGTTGAAAATAAAATTACCTGATGCTGAATTGTGGGAAACGTTTACTGATTTACTATAGTAAGATATAGTAAAAAGGTTAATGTTTAGTGAAAATAAATAGTAGGATGAAAAGATAGAGACAGGTCATCATGTTTAAAGTGTATCAGTATCAAAGAGTATCAGATGAAATCCTAAACTGAATAAAGCCTCCAGTGTGAAATTTCAAACGGCGAAGAGCATAAAGGGCTAGAAATCAAACCATAAAAGCCAACAGTACCAAAATACAAGCGACAACATGAAGCAGTTAAATAGCTGTCTCTATCTTCTTACAAGAAGATACTTGTATTTCCTAGATTAAATCTCAAGTTAGTTTGAGATATTTTGTAAAAATCTTTTGTATAAATACTTCACAATTCAAAGCATGTAGGTGGGGATTCTTAGACATTTCTATAGAATTTTGATAAAAAATACTATAAAGCTATTGTATCATGGACTGAGCCAGCAAGCTGGATTGATGAATAGAGACAAGATATTTCATAGGATTCGTGTGTTGAGCGAAGTGCAGACAAGTATTTTCATATTTTATCATTATCTTTCAAATTTTTCCACAATCTTTAATGTATTTCTGAATCTGAATCCTATATCTGGAATAATATCTCAGAATTTTTTTAATTACACTCTCTTTTAACAGCTATACATATAAATGTTTTCAACTCGTATCTAAGTTAAGGAATTCTTAATTGCTCCTTAGTTTAGGTTGTTTCTTGCTAATCCAAATCAAATGATTCTTAATTTCCCTTTGCTTTCGATTACCCTCTATTCCTTGTTTATATCTCGATCTGAGAACCCTTAATTGCTCTCTCACCCTGACTAAAACCATTTCACCCCCCTGTTCCAAAGACTCACACTTTACTCTGCTATCTTGCCCTTTGAACATTCCCTTTAGTGAGTTGATCCAGTTTTGTTGCCCTTCTATTGACTCCATAGCCCAATGGTCTAAAGACATCATTCTATCCATCTATTCCAAGGATCCCACCATCCAATCTTGAATACAAATAAAAAATCCCCAGAACATTCATAAGTAGCCTGAAATCCAATCAAACAAAGCTAAATCATATAGAGAGAGCCCTCTCTAAGCCTAGGTTGGCTAGAGCCTATGCTCCAAAGTTGGTTTGTGGTTACCTCAGTTATTTTCTTTCTTCTAATAACTTCTAGAGAAATTTCTAAGTGATAATAGTGAGGATATGTGACATGGATGGAGAGAAAGAATGGGAGTGTGGAGAGAAAGGAATATTCAGGTGATGCTCTTTATTCCTCCCTGTTTCCATTTCTTCAAAGACTGGAAAAGAATACTCTTGAAACTATTTTTTTTTCTAAATGGTGAGGGTAGGGGTGATGATGGTGGACAAGGTGTGGGATCGAATGATGAAGAGGTGAATTTATTTTCCCTAGAAAGTCATTCATTTTCCTTAAGATTACTTCCTGTAATATTTTTGGGTCACTGTGATTCCTACAGGATCATCCTGTACGTTTTTAGGGGATCTTGTAGGAATACAAGGGATCCTGTGGAAAACATAGTCCTTTTGTAAACTAAAGCAACTAAGTGAAAAAAATGATAGAAATGATGGAGGGATGAACGGTACTGAATGGAAAAATAAATATGTGAGTGACAGGGGTCTCTTTGTGATCCTCCTTTGCTCCTTGATCATCCCTCTTGCTCACGTGCAAATGGAAATTTCATGATTTTTAAAAAGTTTTTTTTTTTTTTTTGAAAAACAACTAGGCTGCTTCTGAGAGGTTTTCACCCTAAAAGTTTTCCTTGGGTGCCTCAAGAGAGGTTTTCACCTAGGGATCTTTCTTATACTCCTTTTTTCTCTTTCTTTTTTTTTGACACAATTGAGCCGCCTCAAGAGGTTTTCAACCTAGTGATGGGACTCATGCTCCTCATGGAGGTTTTCACCTGAGTCCTTATTCTTTTTTCTTTTTCTCAGTGATTTGATGAGGGAGAAGCTGGAACTTGCTCCACTATAATCTTTGTTTTATTGATATCATCAATGAACTCTTGTTTTGATAAAGGTCTCTTGTAGATTTTCAACCAGTGTCCATTAACAAGCAGAGGAATGGCCTCTTCATCTATGGTTCTGATTTGCACTGAACCATTATCATGGCATATTTCCACAACATAAGGTCCTACCCATCTTGTCCTTAACTTTCCCTTGAAGTATTTATACCTAGAATCATATAGCAATGCCCAATCGCCTTCCTGAAATTACTTCTCCTTGATATATGTATAATGCCTGATCTTCCTCTGAAGTTGAACTACCTCTGTATGTAGGAGGGCCTACATTCTAAATTCATCCAAACCATTCAATTGGAACAATCTCTCTTTCTGTGCACTGCTAAGATCCAGATCTAGTTTCGCTGCCACCCATAATTTGTTATACTCCAATTCAATAGACGGCAAGGCCTTTTTCCCATAGACCTACTGATAGGGTGTGAATGTAGTGGTGATATTCCATGTGGTATTATAGGCCCAGGTGGCCTCAACTAGTCTATCTTCCCAATCCTTCCTGTTGTTGCTTACCACTTTGGTCAAGATGCCCTCCATTGCTCTGTTGGTCACCTACACTTACCTGTTAGCTTGTGGATGATAGGAAGTGGAGGTACTATGCTTGATCTTGTGATGGTTGAGTAGGTATTCAATCATGTTGGAGGTAAACTGGTTGCCTTGGTCTGTGACCAGCTCTCTAGGGTACCTAAATTTGTAAAATACATTTTCCCTTAGGAACTTAGCCACCTTCTCTTTTGTTGTTGCCTTAATTGCCTTAGTTTTAGCCCACTTAGCCAAATAATAAGTGCACATAATAATGTATTGTTTTTTCTTTGAAGGAGGGTCAATAGGCCCAATGAAGTCCATGCCCCACTTGTCAAATGGGTCGAATGTCACTTGAGGCTACAAAGGAATTTCATCTCTTTGAGTTGGCCTTCTCATCCTTTGGCACTGAGCACAATGACTAGTGTATGTTTTCACATCCTGATGAAGAGTGTGCCAATAATAGCCTGCTTGTAACATTTTGAATGTTGTCCTATTTGCTGCAAAGTGACCTCCACAAGGCCCATCATGATAGGTTAGAAGCATGTCAAATACTTCCTCCTCCTTGACACACCTTCTTAAGATTTGATCTGGGCCATGTTTGAAGAGATTCCCCCCAATCCAAGTGAAGGGGGCACTTTTCCTAACTATCTTTCTATTTTCTTTGGAGGAAAAGTTTGGTGGGAACTGTACTGATACCAAATAGTTTTCTATATAAACAAACCATGGAGAGAGAAGTGAAATAGAAAATAAGTGCTCGTCCGGTAACTGGTCATCCACCATTCCTTCTTCACCTGTAGGAAAATTTACTCTAGACAAGAAGTCTGTAACAACATTTTCCTTAGCAGGATTATCAACAATGGTTAGATCAAACTGCTATAATAAAAGTAACCATCTTATAATTCTAACATTCACATCTGGTTTGTTCATTAAATATTTGGTTGCACATGATCAGTATGCAGAAATATTTGATAGCCTATAATATAATGTCTGAATTTGTCTAATGAATACACAACAACCAAGAGTTCCTTTTCAGCCACTATATAATTTAGTTCGACCTTTGATAAACTCTTACTGATAAAATAGATAGCATAAGACAATTTTTCATCTATCTAACCTAGGGATTCTCCTATGGATTTGTGTGATGCATCATCATGAATATGAAATGGGAGGGCCCAATTTGGGCCTCAGAGAATCGGTGCAGTGGTTAACTTATCCTTTAGGGTCTCTAAGGCCTCTTGACAGTGTTTTGACCATATAAACTCAAAGTCTTTGGCCAAAAAACCAAATAAAGTAGAGGCCAACTTGTTGAAGTCCTTTATGAACCTTCGATGGTATCTAGCTAACCCTAGGAAACTTCTAACATCTCTCTACGTTTGAGGAGGTGGGACCCTTTGGATGATAGCTATTTTGTTTGGGTCCACTTCCAGTCCTTGCTAAGATATTGAATGACCTAGCATGGTCCCTGCAGTCATTAAGAATTCACATTCTTTAGGACTGAGAGATAGGTTCATTTCAATGTATTTGTGTATTACTTTTCCTAGACAGGGCTTCTTGAAAATCATAGCCATAAGGTGTAAAATCATCCATATAAATTTCCACCGCATCATCGACTAATTCAGCGAAAATACTCAGGAGTGCTCTCTGGAAAGTGGCAGGAGCATTGCATAGGCCGAAAGGAAGGACCCTATAGGAAACAGTACCTGAAGTACAAGTGAATGTCGCTTTATCGTGGTCTTTTGGGTAGATATGGATTTGGTTGTACCCACTAAATCCATATAGGGAGAAAAACCTTTCCCTGCCAGGCCATCTAGCACTTGGTCAATGAAGGGTAGAGGAAAGTGATCCTTCTTTGTGGCTTTGTTGAAATCCCTGTAATCAACACAAATTCTCCACTTACCATTTTTCTTGGGAACTAACACCAAAGGAGAAACCCACTCACTCTCGGAGATAGGGTAACTAAATCCTGCATCTAGCAATTTTTGTAGTTCTTCTTTGACTATATCTTTAAGAGCTAGATTCATCCTCCTTTGTGGTTGCTAGACTAGCTTGCAACCTTCTTTGATTTATATGTGGTGAGTACACACTGAGGGGTGTACTCCCTTCATTTATTTGTAACTCCAAGCGAAGGCTTCTATATTTTCCTTTAGCATCTCGCATAACTTCTCTTCTTGGAGAGCAGAAAGAGATGGATTGATTTTCAAGGTTCTCTCTGGGCCGAATTATATGGTTTTGACATAAATTGGGTTGGAATTGGCCAATCATAAGTCAATTGGATGATTATTCTAGGTTTCCTTTACTGCTTCTTCTAAGGGCAATGAATTTGGAGTTGGACTTTGGAGTAAGTGTTCAATCAAGTCATCCTCATCATGTTGTCCTCATCCCACGGTTTCTTCTAATGTATAAAGTGGGGTGGAATAAACTTCATCTTCTTCCTCCTCCTCCAACCATAAAGGTAAGTCATTCTCTAGAGAAGGTTGAGTAGGAGGGTATAGGACTAACTGCTTGGACATATGTCCATTCTTGATGGTCATATTCCTAGCTCTACAACTAATGTAAGCATCGACAGTAGCCAACCATGGTCTCCCAAGGATGAGAGGGTAACCAATAAGCTTAGCCTTAGGCTGGAGAACTATGAAATATATAGGGTACTCCCAAGAGTCAACGGAGACCATCACATCCTCCACAATTACCTCAGGGGTTACTATGGAATGGTCTGCAAGTTGCAGAATTATTGTGGTCTTCCTCAATGAACCTTAGAGGTTGACCTTAAGCATTGTGTCCTTGGTCATCATGTTAATGGCAGCCCCAAGATCGATCATAGTGTGTGGGACAATGGTGCCATTGATGTGCACATCTACTATAGGTCTTCTAGGGTCCAAATATTTTGGACAAATTACCTGCCCTAGCAATAAGTCAGACAGCTACCCAATGAAATTAATGGTAGGGTAATCTTTTTTTCACCTCCCTAGATGCTTGAAGCACTTCTCCTTATTCAACTTATTGTAAATAGGAACATATTTTATTTCTTGGAGAAGTGGAATCTTTACACATAGATTTTTCAATTCTCCCAGAAGCTCAGTCTCTTCTGGGGTAGGCTGGAATGGTTGGGCTAATCTCTCACGAAAGGGTGGATTTAATTTAAGATTTCTTTCCTCTCTTTCTTCCTCAACATCCCTAAGTGGAGGTGGAGGTTGGTTATTTGGGAGAACTCTCCCATATCTCAGATTAATCTCCCGGATTTCCACAACATAAGCTGGATATGTTGTCTCTCCATTGTATACTTGTTGGGCCTGCCTATTTTTCGAGTTTGGATTTGGCTAGGCAGGCTTCTAGGGCTTCTTTGGTGGAGCAGAGTGTAGTATCTATGGTTGGGCACGTGGTGGAGGCAATAGAGCTGGCACATTGCTGTATTGGGGCCTCCACCCTTAGGGTGGTGCATTCCACTGAGGTTGTGGCGGAGCATAAGGTTGAAATGACTGGCTGGCTAGATGGGAGTCATAATGAGATGCATAGGACCAAGGAGGGGGTGTAGACGAGGAAGGATGGGTAGGGGGTCCCCAAGAAGGTATGGTTGTGGTTTGGTTGGGGTTTTAATATGCATGGTACGACCCTTGCATGCCCTGCTAGTATGGTCTAGGCCCATGAGGTCTCCTTTGGTTACTGTAGCAGATCCTTCATCTCCTTGATACACAACTTTAAGTCCAGGAAAAAGCGCACTTGTTTGTGGAGTGGTTTTCTTCACAAAATGAGAAAAATTCAATAGAGTTCAATGGACATTCATTCCTAGGATGCCTCCTAGTGCATCTAGGACAAAAAATGGCTAAGGCTCTCTTTGCTTCCTCCTGCTTCCTCTTAATGTGCATGGTGTCCATTTGCAAGGAAAGGGTTTGCAGCATCTCACTTTTGGAATTTTCCATCATGTTTCCAATTTCACCCTTGATGGATGAGTTGGAAGACGATGTACTGACCATAGGTTGACTACCCCTACCCTTTTTCCTAGCTACCCTAGAATGGTTTCTAAATATAGTCTTGACATCCTCATAGGGTTATTGGTAGATATCTCCTCCTGCTAAAAAATGTAAGGTATCCAGAAGATCTTCTCTTACTCCCCTAAGTAGGACCAACTTTAGTGATTGAGGGCCAAGTGTACACCTGACCCTTTTGTAACTAACATGGAATATTTCTTCATACTCCTCTAGGGATTCATCATTTCCTATGGCCATCCTGAAAAATTCTTCTTTAGTATCCTTTGACCGACAGTATTCCCAGTATTTTCTGTTAAAATATTGATGCATCTGAGCCCAAGTTGTGATGCTATCTCCAGGAAAACCCATGAATCAGCGCAATGCTGCATCCTTGAGGGTAGATGAAAATAGTTTTAACTTTTTCTCATCATCTGTATAGTTGTAGGTTCAGCATATAACAACAAACTAAAATAGGAAAGTGTCACGGTCTTCTATGGTTAGACCATGGAAATGAGGTAGGGTAGAGGGGCTGATATTTTTCATCTTAGGGTCCCCATTGGTTTCCCTGATGGAGAAGGCACCCTCAACTCTCTCTCTATTCCCACTGTCATTTCAAATTTTAGCCATTGGTTCAGTAGGAATGGGTTCTTCTTCTTCTTCTTCCCATATAGGTTCTTCAAATATTTCAAGTTTCTCACCTAAGGGTTCCTCCAGTTCATAGCCACTAAATAAGAGAGAAGGTTGGCTATTGGATGCAGTGGGGGTATTTGGAAAAAAATTCCCTAAGTTGTCCCTATTCCTACGAGGCATGAAAGGAAATATTTTTGGTTTGGTTTTGTATTTTTTTAATCTTGGAAAGTACTTGCAGAATTGAAATTGCTGATTGAATGAAAATTAATGACGTAATGAAAAAGCTACTTGCTGAATTGAAATCTTGCTTGCAAAATGGAAAGGAACGCAGACAATGCAAAATGAAAGAAAGGAAACAACTAGATTACTTTTGTAGAAATAAACTAATGGAAGAATATTGAAGAAAAGAAAGTAGTAATCACATTCTACTCAGACATCTCCTCGGCAATGGTGCTAAAAAGTAATGAGTGTCAGTATTGTCGCAAGGATGCTGCAACTCCTGGTCTACCAACTTTACTTATCAACACGAGCTTCGGACAAACTTGGAGGTGACTGTGTTGTATGCACAAGTAAAATTGTTCATTTTGCTTGTTGTCACTGTTCAACTGGTGAGATACAATTGGAGTTCCAATCCAAATTTCTATTGAGTCAGAAGAAGCTTGATTCTTTGATGGAAGAAAGGTAAATCTACTCTAAGAGAGTTACTTTACTGCATTAATGGAGAAGGTCAACATGTAATGCTAAATCACACCATTCCCTAATTAACCATTTAAGAAGTTAAGCTAGGCAGAGATTCTAAATCAACATGAAACAAATGCTACTATCTAAATTGTAGAAGTAAGAAGCATTAAACACCACTAATGTGCAAGTAAAGAGACTGACTAAATCTTTTTTTTTTGTCACTTTATGCAAAATCAAGTATGTAACTCATTGATTTTGTGGATGTAGCAGGTGAGTTTATGATTTTTTAGGATGGCTAGAAAGCTTATGCAATTGTTGGATGGTGTGGAGGGCCCTTGGAAGGCTTTTAGTGACTTCCTATAGGTTTTCCATCAATTCGGCCTCAAAACAGGCCGTTTCAGGAAAACGTACAGGATGTGCTAGAAACCTGCAAGATGATCATGTAGCAGTTACAGGAAACCTACAAGATACAACCGAGAGTGAAATTTGAGGTGTTGGGGGTGATGGGAGGCTTATAAAATGTGTTTGATGGGTGGAATGGAGTGGGAAAAGATCTAGGATCACTCAGGAGTCAATATCCAAGATAGTAAATGGTTGGATTTGCTTAATGTGCTTGGAAGAATTCCTATGAAAAATGATGAAAAACTAGTGAACGTGATGGTGAAAACAAGGGATGGCTAAGGTGGATGGAGTGGAAGATGGATACTAGCTATGAATTCTTGTTCTCCTCCTAAAGCACCTGCCCTACATAGAACATGTGTGTCTTCTAAAAAGCTATGCAACAAGATACATTGTCATAAACTAGAAAAGAAAAGTTAAGGAATCAACTTCCTATACTATGCATGAAGGAAGTCGCTAAAAGGAATGAAAGCATCAGTGAGATCTATCGCTGAAAGGGAGATGAAAAAGTTGGCACTGGAAATCTACCTTGCAAAACTAACCAAATACTAATTTAAAGACAACAAACTCCAAAGCTCATAACGGAACTAGAAATTTGTGTTTTTGGGGCTACTTAAGGGTCCCTTCCTCAAGTCATGATCCCAAAGGGAGGAAGTGAGGCTGAGACACCTTCTAACAAACTTTTGGTGATCCTTTTTATCCCTGCTTACCTGCTAGTTGAAATAAGGCACAAATGGAAGAAAACTATTAAACAACCAATCTAATCTACACTACTTCTAATGGAAATGCATCTAAAAAGAAAATGAAGAATGAAGCTATGAAACTACACTAAACATACCTATACAATAAAGAGGAGACTTGGCTGCTAGGTTTGGGCCCTAACCCAAGAGCTTCAGCCCTCTGAGTTAACTCAGTGTTGGTTCAAAACAAAATTCATTCTTATTACCAAAACAACAAATTACATCAACAAAACTTTCACAAGTCTTGGAACTCGAAAATAGATTACAGTTTTACAATAGAAATCCAAATCCTATTGAGGCCATAGGGCTCTTTACTTATACATCTGAAGTCCCCAATGACTTCCTGAAAATTAGGGACAATCAGCTCCTAAACTTGAGATAAACTAGTGCTTTGTCTCTCACTTGCTCAGCTGCCTTCTAATCTTCATGATTTGGTTGTTTGCACTCCGAGATGATGTGATGAATGGAGGAATATTCAAATGGAGTAGTAAATGAGGAGGATTTACCTAATACAATCCCTCTCCTTTGTCCCATTCGATTTTTGACCTTAGTCTTCGCCAAAATTCCTTAATTTTCTCCTTTAATCTTGCATTCAATGCATATTAGTCCACAAAGCATAATATCCAACTCTAACTCGCCTCATAAACAAAATATAATAAAAAACATGTAATAGGTTATGAGGAAAGTTTGTTCGACTAAGCTAGCAGGTGAATTAAGGCCCATATAATTACCCAATGACGAGGCTCATCAGTTGATGCGAACCTAAGATCTTCACCGACTATCATGGTATATTTATACACAATGGGAATAAATGATCTAAAGTTGACCATGCGAGAAATAATTTGATTAGCGGTCATTGATATATACTGCTAAAAAATGCAAGACTACTCATTGATAATGATGATGAGAGCCGAGGTATCTAGTACAATCTAACAAGTGTGAATAAATTAGTTGTAGTTGAACACTTGGAAAAGTCTACCAATCAGGAGACAATGATGTTTTCCCACTATCGATAATGAAGGAGTCTGCCACTGATGATTGATGCTGGATACCCAGGTTCAGAGTTAAGTTAGCCAAACAAATCCTGGTACTACTAGCCCTTTTGGCAACATTTCGTGGAGTGTAGACTGAAGTCTCACCTGAAGTAGTATGGGAGAGTGCTCGAACCAGGTTTCCTCACCCTAGGGATGTCTTGACGGTTTCAAGTGGTCCATGATTTGATCCTGTGCGCATGTTGCTATGCGCACTTACCCATACCTCGCAACCTGAGATGCTACCTTCGTGCAACCCTACTCAGGGGCCAAATAGTGTTATTACCCAAGTCCTTTCCAGTAACCCGTTATTAGTTAATCTTAGTTATTTGTATGTGTTTAGTTATACTTAATAGTATTCACCATTCATACAAGTGCGTGAAATAAATAAAACAGTATAATTGCAGATGACAGCAAACATACAATAACTCAAAACAGATACACAAGATTGGTAACAAACTTCTATTTATTATATTCTTCTCTGGTTACAGACTCGATTGTACCCTACGCACTCAGCTACAGACTCTACTAGGCCTCTACGCACTCAGCAGTAGAGCCTCTTCCTACTCTATGACACAAGACACACTTCGAACTTTTACTTACACTCTAAGACCTTTCCTTATCCATCTTCTGTATGATTCTTTGATAACTTTACAACTTAGAAACTCTCTCTTATTCATACAATCCCATGGTCCACAGACCATGGGTAGGCCAACATTACATTTAAAACTTAAGGCAGACAACCCTATGACTCTAACATACAATTCACACTTTTCCCCCGCAATTCGCAGAGTCTTTACATCAATATTACTCAGCACTTGGGCTTTAAGTCACAAAACATGCTATGAGGGGATTCCATGCCCAACAACTGCAAACCCTAAGGAACCTCCAAATGGAATCTAGATCTCATTCCTAGAGCAATGAGCTAAAGTCGATGGGAAAAGAGCTAATAAAAGGAAGGCATTAGGGAATCCTTCATCAATCTAGCATGAGTGTAACTCATAAGCCAATAATGTGGGAGGAATCAAATGAATAAAGATGTAGTAACCCAATTGAAGCATGTTTATAGTATACACAAGATGTAGCTAGCACATGATAGAAACCCTCTAAACCAACCAATAATGAACGCTGACATAGAGGAGAGGAATCCACCAATAGGGTCAAATGGAAACCAAGCACTGCACGAATCCCAATTTGTGATAATTAAAGATGATTTTGAACACAAGGGAAACCACTCAATCAAAGACCCATGATATGGATTGATGTTGGGCATAAGGTGACCTATCAATAATGAAAATCGGGTCAGGGTGCAACTCTATAGCTGCTCTTAGAGAAATGTTTCGTAGCCGATAAGAGAAATACCCGCCAGAAAGAAGTCAATGGAGACCTTCTCAAACCAACATGAGAAAAGGACCAAATAGCTAATGTGATAACGAACATGACCCTAAAAAATAGGGATGGCCAACTAAAAAATAGGTCAAGAGACACCGCAAAGAGGCTGACTCAGGCTTACTTCCCTTGAACAAAAGCACGACTCAACTGTGACTACATGACAACATACCATAACTTTGTATAAGTTTGTCATACAAGATGCATAAGAAAACTCTCCATATCGTTGGAAGAGATAACCAATTGGAGGAGTACTAACTCAATAACAAGGTTGAGGCTCTCCTAAGTCATACTAAAGCCTATCCCAATGTAGGGAAGACTTATTTTTTGAGTGCTTAGTTCAAGGGCAACACAACTGACTCTAGCTCCCATCAAATATGGAAATAATGTCCCGTTCCCACTCTGTTATCAGGAAATTTAGTGTCTATGCAGAGCTGCTAGTCCCACTAAGATGGGTAGCTATCTTAGAAACAAACAAATTAAAGTTACTTTCGTTTTCCTTTATGAGAAGTAGATAGGAGAAGAGCAAAGACTAGAAACCTCAATCTTTTGCTTAGTTCCTTGCTTGTTCCTTCTCCCCTTTGATAGATATTTGCCGCTCCTTCCTTGGTTATTCCACTTCAAAGAGTACCCGTAAAGCTAACGCAGCATAATACCTTCAAAGTACAAAGATCTACAATCATAAACAATATAGGACCAGATATATATTAACCACACAAATGCATATATCATCAAACATACAAGAATGTGGAGGAAGACTTGAATAAATTTATATATATAAATATTAGAAGATAGGATTACAACCCATTGATCTGACCCAGCGTCATCCTCCCGGCATGAGAGCCCTTCTTCACCTCATGAAAAGCTTATATCACCCAACACTATGATATTCCACTAGGAAACCAACAACACTTCCTTACAACATACAAGATTCTAGCCTTTGGATCTCTGCGATGAGGCATCCATATATAGATGTTTGCAAGGGGGTGATTCAGCTTCTAGGATTTTGATTAGTGTCCTCTCTCTAATAGATATTGGTTCCACTTGGAGGTTCATGATCTCTTACTCATCCCTGGGCGAATTCAGAGAGGCAAGTGTCACATGAGAAGTCTCTCGAAGATTCCATGATCATCCACCTTGCAAATTGTCTCTGCCATTTGTCTACTCTCACCCATCGCACCCTACAGAAGGGCTTCCCAGTATGCATCACACTTTTTGCACTGAGCAAGTGAGATGCATTGCACCTTTAGCACTGAGCAGTCTATATGGTCCAGTTTTGACTAGTTCTGAGTAGTTTTCGATGGAGAACTTCTGGGAGATGATGTAATCAACTGACCTTATTCCTTTAGGGTGTGAAAAAACACTTTTAGGGACTTATAAGCCCTTGGTTTATGGACATATATGATTGGGTTTGCGGTGCCCAAAAATGTCTATAACAGTTGCCCCCTAAATCATTAGGTTGTTAATCTTTTAATGTCGAGTGAAATGCTTTACCATGAGGATCCAAGGTTTTTCGAACTGGAAGGTGACCTGTAATAAGATACAATACAATACATTATCTTCATAATATTTTCATTATCTAGCTGAGGCGGGCATTCCCATGCTCAAATTTATAAGTTCATTTTCATGTGCATAAGACAGACAACCGTCTGTGTGGCAGACTGATGATTTTGGTAGAGCCGTCATCCTTTGATTCAGATGATCATCTGTTTGGCAATGATGTACATTTGATGTCTTTATTTTCCTCAATATATCATAGCTCGGATGGGTGAAACTAGATCGAGGGTGTTCAAACTTGTTCAATCTTCGCCCAGAGTACAAGTTGATCCATGTGAAAGATATCCTGGAGTCAAACATGGAAAGACATCACCTGATTACCAGCCAATGATGTAAGTTGTTAACAGGCGCAAGAGGAATCACCGATAATGATGATGATCCTCGAGGTACAACAATACAATTCATGTGGTGTGAAAAAGGGACTTGGCATCGAACACCACGTAAAATGTTATGAAACCAGCTCAAGAAAAGATAGAAAGATAGATCAACACCTTAGAATTCAGCCTCTTCGAGGGGCCAACCTCCTTTACATTACATAAATGAACAATTCTTGGATGATACAAATGAAAAGACCTCCTTTCTATATATAGGAGTCTAAAGGGTCATAACATAACCAGAGCCGACATAACAATAATAATGTAAGGGCACAATAATAATAATAGTGGGCTTCTATGGGGCACAATAGTAACAATATGGGCACTACATGGGTACATCAATATAATAAGTGGTTTTTACTAATAACAATAAGGGGTGACACTAGTAGTATAGGGGCCTAACAACTTCTTTCTTATCTTGCTTCTTCTTCTTCTTCTTCTTCTTCCCTTTCTTCTTCTTCTTAGCCACCTGGTTATTAGCGTCAAGGCTTTTACCAAGAGAAGAGGAAGAAATGGAGGAAGAAAAATTAGGTGAAGAAGGTAAAGGGTCAATAGAAGGTTGGTGATGTTGAGATGGTGAACTCTGTTGAGGTGAAGCATTCGGTTGAGGTGGAACAATTGGAGTATTTGGGGCCAACGAAGTTGGAAATAACCATATCGGTAAACCTATTGTAAATCCAGGTAATGACAAAGTAGCCATATAAGGAGGACCAACATTTCCAAAGTAAGGAAAAGTACTAGGATTCTCGTTAGGAGGGGTTCCTAGGTTGATAAATTCTGGAACATTTGCCATTATATTCAACTTCAGTGAATTTTATTAACAAATTAAAACTAAAATTAACAATTCACAATTCACACCTAACAATTAAAATTCACAATTCACACCTATGGTCTCTAAAAGTAAAAACAAACAAATCAACACGTGCTATCAAATCTAGGAGTCAAACCATACACAAACAGTAACTTTCCGTACCGAAAACACTAGTTGGTGATGAAATCCAACGTCGTAGGATTCAGTACAGAAAGAGCGGGTGGAACAGTTACCCCGGCAACCTGCTTAATGAATAGACTGGACCAAGTTCCTCCACTTTTAACCGTCTCGAGTGAAGTGAACCCCCCAGAAAATCCAAGTGAGTCTAGCCGACGTTTGCTCCAGGTACAGTGGGATCTTCCCGCCACCGTCACCTTGGGTAGAATCCTAAGATAATGGTCACTAAG
>APFE031542830.1:83308-132043 GCA_000404065.3 Pinus taeda
ACCCAACACTATGATATTCCACCAGGAAACCAACAACACTTCCTTACAAGATACAAGATTCCAGCCTTTGGATCTCTGTGATGAGGGATCTATATATAGATGTTTGCAGGGAGGTGAGTTAGCTTCTAGGATTTTGATTAGTGTCCTCTCTCTAATATATCTTGGTTCCACTTGGAGATTCATGATCTCTTACTCATCCCTGGGAAAATTCAGAGAGGCAAGTGTCATAGGAGAAGTCTGTGGAAGATTCCATGATCATCCACCTTGCAAATTGTCTCTTCCATTTGTCTACTCTCACCCATCGCACCCTACAGAAGGGATTTCCAGTATGCATCACACTTTTTTCACTGAGCAGGTGAGATACGTCGCACCCTTAGCACTGAACAGTCTGTATGGTCTAGTTTTGACCAGTTCTGAGCAGTTTCCATGGAGAACTTCTGGGAGATGATGTAATGAGCTGAACTTGTTCCTTTAGGGTGTGAAACAACAATTTTAGGGACTTAGAAGCCCTTGCTTTATGGACATATATGATTGGGGTTGCAGTGCCCAAAAATGTTTATAACACACTCTTTTTGGGATATATAATTTTTTTGTCTTTTTCATATTTATGAAGCTTAAAAAGAATAAAAGAATGTTATAGTACAGTGGAAAGAACAAGTGTAGAAAAAGCAGATGCTCAAGTTCCTGGGAAGGGAACATTCCTATGCTCAATCCAAGGTGGCAAAATTGGTCAATGAAACTCAAAGGAATGCTTTTTCCACGGGTAAAAGGGGATGCCAAGTTGCAAAGGCTAAGTGATTGCAAGGTTGATTTCACAGAATACTTGGTCAAAAGGTGGCATTAACATGAGTCCAAGTGAAGCCAACTCAAGGACAAAAGGTGTAAATGGTCAACATGTAATGCAGAACTACAACTCAACACAAAGGAGCTTTTAGGGTATAAAGCTAGAAAATATCCAACCAGAAAGAGAATGAGTCTCCAATGCACAAGTCATGGTGGGACTAAAGAGGACTCCCGGGCCTACTCAATATAGTAGCATGGGCAACATATGTTAGTGAGGATCTAACTAAGATTCCATGTAAAGTTTGCCTCTACCATCATATCATGATTTATAAGTCGACGAGTGAAAATGGTTTGTGAATCAAGACATGATGGGGTTGACTCTATGGAAAACAACATCGCAGTCTGGAGGCTAGTATGAAAAATGTAGCGCAAAATGATATTATCTAACCTATATGCTAGTAAGAAAGCGATACCTGCCATGATGGGTTTGTAGTCAGGGAACTGAAGCAATTCCTCAAAAAAGTCTCCAAAATATCCTGTAAAAGTAACCCATTCCCAAAACTCCAAGCCAAAAGGCCAAAAAGTCCATAAAATAAAAACCAACTTTAGAAAAAATAATTTTCATTTTTCAACTTATATAAGGACTTTTGGACTCACAATTTTCTCATTTGTGTTTTGAGCAAGGAGCTGTGGAGAAAAACTCAAGCAAGCCTCCTCTATCAATTCAACCGTTCACGTTGCTTCAAATCTTCCAGTTAACCCTCAAATCATACTTGTTATAATTTTTTATGCTTTTTAGATGTTTTTCTGTAAATTTGACCATAAGAAATTAGTTTTAATTTTTTTTACTTTGCATACATGGGGGTTGGATACAGGTAACCCGCGTATACGAAGGCCCTATATGCTATTGTGTAAAAATCAAACCCGTGTGTGTGAAATTTTAAACTTTTAAAAATGGATTTAATGATATGAAACATATTTTTTTTGCAGGATGACAATTACCTAGCATGAAAGAGAGCACAATGCCATTGATAACAAAGTGATGGAGGATCAAAATGCATTAGATTGTTTGAGTGGATGTGATTTATTAAAATTCTTCAAAATGACAAACATGAAGACAAATACTTGATTGCTTGAGCTACTAATTCACTACTGGAGTGCTGAAGAAGATGCATTAAATATTGATCAGATGCCCTTGAGGATCGAGATAGAATACATTTATTTCGTTACAGGTCTTTTCTGAAGGGGGCAGGGAGTGCACTCAACTAGCAGGATGAGAGGTAGTATCAATGTAGAAGACTACGTCTGTATATACTGTCCTGGCAACCCCGAAAAGGTTAGAAGTCAGATTCCAATCAAGTATGAAGAGAATTTATCAATGAGAATCATACTATTTACCATAGCCAGGGTAAATGGCTTTGCTACTCTATATCAGGCTTCACATGTTTTCAGGAGCCTTGTAGTGGATTACCTCACTACATTCTTTGATTGGTGTAGACCTTTGCTAACCAAGATGAATAAAAAACTCACTTCAATTCATAATGGTCAGATGAAGAATTTCAGATACAGAACTATCTTATGTTCCTTGTTTTTTGAGAGAGTGCCTGAGGTTCATCCCAAGGTATTATCCACCATCAGTAGCCTGAGAGATCCACAGATGGGTAGGTGGGCTAACTTGATGAAACGCCTAGGTGGCAGTGAGGTCCCTTGGACGAATTTTGATGACGAGTTTTTCCTTTGATGGGAACAATAGGTCATTGCAGTCGAAGACTACCCTTATGATGGAATGGATTTTCGAGGAGATCTGGATCTAGTACTGCCACCAGACGCAACATGGGGTGCCATAGGGATAAATGATTTTTTCAATTTTTGGTTTTTAAGATGTTTTGGATTTTTAATATAAATGAATTAAAAATATTTTTGATGAGACAAGAAACTTACAAAATTATTGATCATGTTTCAAATGTGGGACCAGTGAGACCTAATGGACTTCCTCGACATAGGCGTCATGGAAGAGATGACGAAGGGGTCCTAGCTAAGGCTAAGAGAGTCCTCCATGTAGTCCAGAGGAATTTGGTGAGATGGAATCACCAAGTACCCATGGTGGCCATAGAGAACTTACTAGAGCAGATGCAATGGCGCATGGTGGGAGTACCACGGTGATGAGCCCCGGAATTGGCTAACTTATTGGGCTCATTTTGCCTAACTGTTCTTCGTCAATCCGGTCACTTGACCAAGAAGGCTAACACATGGTTATTGTAGATTTTTGGACAAATTTTGGACCAAGGCCAAGCAATTATGAGCCAGATAATAGCCAAGCATGAAGGAAAAAGGGTGAGGATTCGTAGGAAGGGTGTATCCTGCATTAAATGGCCCCTTCCTCGAAATCTCCACCCTCATCTCGGAGTTCAGCAAGCCACCGAAAAGGATTCCCAAGGGTAGCCGAGCAGTCTTGTGTAAAGTGACTGATCACTGGCAATTTGAGCAACCAAGCCCCTTGAGTTAAGGAGGGTTGTGGGAGACCTTCATAGTGCATAAATAGGAAGGCTTCCAACCTTCATAGGTTACTTTTTGAACAACTGTATTTTGCACAATAGTGTTGTTAGTTTCTCAGCTCATTTTGTAGTTGTTGCTATACAACTTTCTTTGTGACATGGTTATTTTTGAGTAATGGAAAGCAAATTTATTTGGCATCAGTTTTGAGCTTTTCTTAGGAACCTGCAGCTCTTAGGGTTGGGCACAACCCAAGTGCCAAGGCTTCCTTTGTGTACTATTATTTGTTTTTAATGTCTTTGCAAAATAATTCTGCTAAGTAGATTAAAATCGTGTTGGTTACCTAGGTCATTGTTGATGATTAAAAAGGATTTTCATGTTCACATTGATTTGATAGATTAATAATAGAGAATATCTTCAAAAAAAGGCTATCAAGCACCTCTGATCTCACCTCTCCCTCAGTGGGACCATGAGCTGGGACCAAGGTGACCTTGCTGCCACCAAAAACATTGTCTTTGCTTCATCATGCAATTATTAGTGTTAGATTCGCATTTGCAGAAGTTGATACGAGTTGTGGTTACATGCTCAAGTTCATGATTTCTTAGTTTTCATAGCTATTTCACATGATTTCATTGCAAATAAACTTCTGTCCCTTTTCTTTGCTGTTATCTAGGTCATATTAGGTTAAAGTAACTAGGCCCTTGGTTTTCTAAGTCTTTGTTTGTTCAGTTTGAGAAATAACTTGCAGAGCACCTGTAATACCTCTCTATCTACCCGTACTCCATCAATCCCACCTGATCCATCCTCTAACTCAAATTATTGCCTTGCATTCGCCACATTCTCTCGCTTTGCCCTAATTCCCATATTTTTGTGCAACATTGCTCTACCCCTCCTTGAACAAATCCAACCATCCTCACCACTCCTCAACTCCCTCCACCAAGTCCTGGACCTCCTCACACCCTTATCTCACCTCCATACCCACTTCTTCACCTTTCTTCCTCCATCAACCCTCCAAAGTCCCCTTTCTAAACATCCTGTAGAAATTATAGAACATCCTGTATAACCCCTGCAGACTTCTTGTAGAAGCTCACGAAAGTAGTTTCTTGATATCCAAACACTAGAAAAATTTCTGGAAGGGTGCTAGGGATTCCTTAGGCCCTCTTCTAACCTTCCCAAACTCCTGCAAGAATTTCCTTTCGCCAATCCACCTCTACATAGTCAAAAACTAGTTAAAGCACATGCATGATAATTCTGACAAATTACTCAAAAATACAAAAATATGTTTTTTTTAGGTTTTACTGTAGAAGTAGCTTAGACACATGCATATTACCTTCCTCAAAGTCAATGGCATCTCTTTCAGTAGCTTTCGTCCTCCTTCTTGCATCAGTAGGGCTAGCTGGTAAAATTAGGGTTTGCTAGGGTTTGCATTTCCTTTCAACTTTTCAGTTTCTTTCTGAAAGTAGATTAACCTCCTTTGAGTTAGCTCTCGTCCATCAGTTAAAAAGCTTCTTCTAAGAGCTCATAGAAGTTGGCTTAAGCTCCTAGCGGACTTGTGCTAGCTGACCAAGTGACAGCCGTGACAAGAGCTAGTACTTGTGCATACAACACCGTCGCTTCCAAGTTTGTTACGAACTACCAGGTTGATAAAAGTAAAGAAGGGAGTCCTAGGAGTTTTAGCATTATTGCTCCACGACACAGGACTGGGTGTGACTATTTCGGCGAGTGGCTAATGTTTTCGTTTTCTTTCTAGCTGATCATCCTGAGCAGGATCATTAGATAGATGATCAGATCTTTTTGTGATTACAAATGATGATGGGTATTAGCCCGAATTTTGTATGGCATTTTGTCCCAATTTTGTATATTATTTTGGAAACAAAAACTCTATCTATAGATGGTTTTATGATGATCATATATACATATGATAATTCAATTATTTTTTATGTTTTAATGTGATGAATTATTTATATCCCAATCCAATGCTTGACTAGCAATAGAATCTACTAAGGAATTTTCTGATCGTGGAATGTGAACAAATGTGCTGTGAACAAATGACCTTTGCAATAAGCACACTCTTATAAATTGGTGATAAGGATCTTGTACCTGATAGATGTTATTCAGTTGATATACCACTAGTTATGAATCCAAATAAACTAATAATGAATCAATATCAAGAGATATCACCTTTGATAGTAAATTAATAACAACAACATATTCGACAATATTATTTGAAGCGGGACCGATACATACTCCTCTCAAAACCATCAACTAGCTAGATGGATAATAAATTACCCAAGTCACAAAAGCAAGGTTCTAGGTGTGTCTACTGGCACCATTGGTGAACCCTAGATATATCAAATCATCCACTAATACCTGCCAAAGCAGATCCAAAAATATTGACATCACTAAAACCGATAGATGGATATGTATAATCATACAATATATAAAAACAATTAAATGCTCGATCAAAGCCTAAGAAAATTACTTCTTAAGGTAGAGCCCATTTTTGGGCTCCGTTAACTTGTTTCCTTCAAAACTCACTTGACAATGAAGGGACCATACCACATAGGCTTAAACTTGCCTACCCCAAGACATATTTGTCTTGATCGTAGACCAGGACAAGGTCGCCTTTAAAAAAAATTCTAGGATGGATAACTTTATCGTATTAAGCTTTTACCCTCTTTTTATGAGCTTTTTTTATTGTGGAAGCATCTCGACGCTAATCATCAAGATGTTCCAAATGAACGAGGCATTCTTCTAGACTAGAAGTCTCAGGAAGAAGTACAACAACCAGTTTAAGGGAAGGAATTTCACATTCTACAGGGAAAATAGATTCCAACCCGTAAACCAATTGAAAGCGAATATAACCAGTGGTAGTCTTAACTGGCATTCGATATGCCCAAAGTGTCGGATATAACATGATGTGCCAATTGGATATAGCTTTGTTAATGATCCTTTGCAGGATGAGTTTAAGGGATTTGTTCACGGCTTTGACCTTCCCGTTGGCCTGAGGATATTACGAAGATGAATTCTCCTTCCGAAAACCCAACTTGAGAGGAAATTTAGACATCAGTTGATTTTAGAAATGAATTCCATGCTTAGTGACAATCTCTTTAGGAATACTGAACCGGGAAATAACTTTATTGAAGAGAAACAAGGTCATTGTTTCACTAACATTGTTGAAAGTAGGCATAAAATTAGTCCACTTAGTAAAGTAGTGTACGACCATATGATATACTTGTGATTTCCTACTGAAGTTGGATTACAAGTAGTAAAATCAATGCCCCACTTTGTGAAAGGACCGACGGTGATCACAAGGAAAAGTGGAACTGGATGTTCGCACATTTTCTGAGTATAAAATTGACAAGGATGGAATCTCTTGACTGCTTTAATACAGTATTTGATGATCAAATGCCAAAATTAGCCCACTCGCAAATTTTTTTGGGTTGTAGCAAGCCCAGATAGATGACCACCACAAGCTCCATTGCGGCAATCGTTAAGCACTGACTCATGTTCTTCCAAGATTAAACAATGTTTGAGGATTGAATATTTCCATCGATGATATAATGTGTCACCTATAATAATATAATTTTTAGCGAGGTGACACAATTTTCTATGCTTGTCCTTGGAAAAAGCAGGCAGAAACTTTAAAGTCTAGAGATATATAATGATATCTCCATACAAAGGATCTTGCGAGGAAATAAGAAATAGATGTTCATTGGGAAAAGTTTCTTCATGAACGATTTCTTGCTCACAAGGCACCTCTGAGTTCAACTCTGAAAATACTAAATATTTCTTATATTTAGCCAACATGAATTCGAGGTCGAATTCTTGTAAAATGACTATCCATCTATTAGATTTTCCCCAAACCACTCACCTACTGAGAAGAAATTGAAATGGATTGACAGTTGCTAAGACGAAAGCTTTTTGAAGCAGAATAGTGTTGAAGATGATGGACAACATGAACAACCCCCAAATCTAATTCTCAACTGGAGAATAACACATTTCAGGACCAACCAAGCCTCGGCTCAGATAGTATATTATATGCTCACACAAGGCATCATCTTCCTGAACCAAAACCATTCCAATCGTTGATTTTGCTACAATGAGATACAAGAGGAAACCTCTGTGATAATTAGGTGGAATCAACAAAGGAGCAAAGGTTAATTCTTTTTTCAAAGAATCAAAAGATCGTTGCACAAAATCATCCCATAAAAATGGGACCCCTTTCTTAAGAAATCACATAAGTCCTTTTGTTATCTTGGCATAATTGGCTATAAATCTCCTCGAGAAATTTGCTTTTCCTTGGAGACTCTAAAGTTGACGTATGGAAGACGGGAGAGGCAACTAAAGTATTGCCTCAACCTTGAAGGGATCTACATGAATGCCCTCTATTGACACAATGAATCCCAACAACTGACCAGATGTGATCGCGAAAAAGCACTTGTTCAGATTCAACTGGATTTTATAAAAACGACATTGTTCAAAAATCAATCAAAGATGTTTAAGATGATCAATTCTCTTTCAAGAACGAGTAGCTAAATAATCCAGATATGCTTTGATAATGTGCTTGATGTCGTGAAAAGCATATGACATGGCCTGCTGAAAGGTAGCTCCAACATTTTTTAGGCCAAAAGGCATCTTTTTGTACACAAATGTATCCCAAGGACAAATAAAAGTTGTCTTGTGCTGATCTTGTGGATGGATAGTAATTTGATTATAACCAGAGAATCCATCCATAATGAAAAAATATCATTACCCGCACATTCATCAATAATCTGGTCAATAAATGGCGTGGGGTAATTTTCCTTAGGAAAATCCTTATTTAGGTCCCTAAAGTCAATGCATATGTGAATGATTCCTTTATTTTTGTCTATGGGGACTAGATTAGAGACCTACTCAGTCAAAGGAATGGGGTATATGAAACCTACCTTAAGTAGCTTCTCAACCTCAGCTTTGATAGCTGTAGTTCTTTAGGGTTGATCGATCGAAGTTTTGGACAATTAGGTTTTTAATTTTCGTATGTCTTAATCTCATGCTAGACTATAGATGGATCTGTTCCAGGCATTTCCTCATAAGACCAAGTCAATACATCACCAAACTCTTTTAAGAGATTGGTATAAGTTTGAATTTCTTCAGGGGAACAGTTAGCTCCAATAAAGAGATTTTACATATTGTTGGGATTCCTAGAGATGTTGACTGGTATAGTTTGTGAGATAACAGACATGTTACCTTCGGCAGAAAACTGTGCTGGGGCCAAAGGGTTTAAAACTGCATGAACATCATAGAAGGACTAGACACACTTGACTCTACTTCCCGCAAATGATGGAGGAAATATGAATAATGATGCAAATCATTCCATGGTTTTTCAAGACCCATCATTGATTTTAGAATTGCTTCTTCAGATGGTAGGAAAATATCTAAGCAATCATGCTCAGAATTCGAATCGAGAGTCCAAGCCGGAGCCACATCTCCATCTAGCTTCTCTAGTGAAAAAGGAGTAGGATTGCAGTCTACAGAGTTAACAATAGACAAGCAATTTCTGCTGCATACATAGGACATGTCATTCCACCTACTTGCCCCTCACCTAATGTGGTGGCAGATGAGGGTAAGGGCCAAGGGTCCAAAAAATAATGAGTTCTAAACAACTCTCTTCGAGAAGGTCCCTTGGAGGATGAAATAGTAATGATTCTAGCTATAGGAGTATGAAGATCAAAAGTACCCATCAAGGAAGAGTACATTCCAACTCCTAAATTCTCTATAGGATGCTTGGGATTGTCCACTAATGGAAAAGTAGACTTAAAAGATGTGTGGGAGTCTCGCAGAGAATAATCCATCTTATCAACCTTTACAATTATCCCTTCACAAGGAAAACAAAAGTTGTGAAATAATGATGATACAATAGCATCCATATCATAAATCTAATTCCTGCCTAGAAGGAGGTTATAATCTAGATTTGCATTGACTATCTATACTTCAATATTCACCACATTTTCCCCAACATAGATGGTAAAGGTTGGGATAATCCCGTGTGGACTATGAGAATTACCATCAAATGTTGTCAACAAAGTTGGTGAAGGAACAGCTTGAGGCAATCCAATAGCATTCCAACATGACATGGACATTACACATGTGGAATCTCACTCATCGATTACAATTCGAAAGATATTCGTCTTTCGATATTAGGCTTTATCGGAAAGCCATATGATGTGGGAGTCTTTTCTTGGTGTTTGACATATCGAATGTAAGCACAAGAGAAATTTTTGGATCAACTGCTCTGATCACAATGAGTAATGCCCTCCTTTGTGTGGGTCATGACTGGGGTACCTCTAACACTGACATATCACAAGGACTCTAAGCCAGATCTTCTACAATCAAGGAGTTTTGGGCTGCCCTAGCATAAGGGTTGATGGTAAAGCATTTTGTGGAGCCTTTCGGGATTTGAGGTATAGAATCAACAAAGGGCCTATCAATATGGAGTGGATCTGAAGCATTAGAAGAATAGTTAGCCTTAGATGACTCTGATTCACCATAATCACGTGATCGCGTAGCAATTTCGATATGTGAACTCATCATGTAGACATTTGATGTATTATCCCCTTCCTGGTTTCCCCCTACGCAGGTACTAGTACTAGATTTCATGACAACAAGTAACTGTTGCCCTTAGGGAAAAGGGTTAGTGAGAACAAACTAGGAGCTAGAAGACCCCTGCTAAACTAATAAGTGTTGAGCATATTGGATCTTAGGGAAAAGATGAGTCAAATGATCTTCATTGAACAACTTGCATGGAAATTTTATTTTTTTCTTAGACTCTTTCCTACACCCTCCAACATCATTGTTGAGTTTGTTTGCGTTACCCTTCCCATCCTGGTTCTTTTTCTTACCTTGTCCTTTCTTCTTCCCATTAGATTATTGGTTTCCTTTGTCGTTAAAAGTTTGGATGACATTTATAGATGTAGGTTGAGAAGGCATAGGTGTTGATGGCGATGCCTACATATAAGAAGAAGTTTGTAAAGACAACAGTTGTAACTGATTTAGCAAGTTAGCCATGTTATCATTGATCTATTCGACTAGCCTATCAGAATGGGGACCTTACTTTAGCTTGGCTGTGTCAACCTTGGACATAGGAGAATCAAGAAGAATTTTGTGAAGAACCCCAGATTGAGAATATATAGGTTCTAACTGTTGGGCCCTAAAAATAACATGTTCTGCAGTGAACACACTAGAGAGTGACACATCCATAGAGATATTGGGTTGTAAAGATTTAAGAAACCATTAAAGAACGAATTCTTATGGAATATCAGCTTTAATGAGCCTCTTCCTTCTCGTCCATTCCTGGATGTGATCTAAAATGTGGGTTGCCTAATCCTGGTGAAAATTAGCCAATAGCTCAGTTCCAGCATCATAGCGGACATGCAACTGAAAATGGTTCAAAAATATTGTAGCCAAACCACCGAAAGAAGTGAAGGTTCCCCCTAGAAGTTCAATGTACCACTTAGTTGCATTTCTAGTTAGGGTACGTTGTAATCATCGCAACCTGATTGAATCATCTATCAGAGAGTTTGACGAACACCATAAGTGGAAAGTGGTTACATAGTCACATGGATCTTCACCAGTCTTCCCTTCAAATTTAGGTATGTCTGAGGGAATTTTGGTCAGAACTGGAGGCCAAACTAGGTTACATCTAATTGGATCATTAGTCAATTTAGAAAGATCTAACAAGTTTAACGTTTTTCAAAAAAGGTAGTCGTCGAGGACCCTAAGGATTC
Organism: Pinus taeda; assembly: GCA_000404065.3. Classification (NCBI taxonomy): domain Eukaryota; kingdom Viridiplantae; phylum Streptophyta; class Pinopsida; order Pinales; family Pinaceae; genus Pinus; species Pinus taeda. The sequence continues at coordinate 94,351 of APFE031542830.1, forward strand.
CATCCTATATGGGCGGAATTCCCAACATTCTGAAAAGAATGCCCAGGATTTGTGAAGGCATCAGGTTTCCTAAAGTAATTCATAGACCCACCTAAACCATAAGGAGCTCCTTGTGGTCCAGAAAAAGCCGAAGTTTGACCTACGCCTGCCGAAACATTTCCGTAGCCAGTGAAATTTCCCCCTAGAGAGGTGTTAAAAGGAGTAGAGAGCCCTTGGAGAGGGTTCCATGAATGAGTGTAGGGAGAAAAGTTCTAGAATGAATTGACAGAAGAATATGGTATATTCCCCTATTGGGTAAAGTAAGATTAATTGCTAGCTCCAAGTCCACTAACCGCAGGGTTTATCAAACCTTGAAAAGGATTATAACTTTGACCCGTAGAGGGAAAAGGTACTGATCCTAAAGATGGGTTGGAATGTGGTATATGACCACTTCCAAAAAGGTAACCCTGAAAAGAAGCTAACCAACTTGCCATAGAATTCATGGATGTGGAGAAAACTGATGGAATACTTTAACATAACTGAAGGAATAACGTTGGTCGGCATTCCAAAGGGGGAAAATCCAATGATAGAGGAAAACGCTTGAGTACCCCCACTCAAAGATGGAATGGAAGTAGAGCCAAATATAATAGTTATAGGAGTAACGAAAGGTATGGAAATTTTTCCTCCTCCTTGTACGGATACAGGAGTTTTCATACTAGTAGCACTCATGGAAAATGCCATGCTTCCAACAGTGGTCATCAAAGGAAAAGATTGAAAGAGACATGGGCTTGAAGGCTTGTTGTTCGGAGTCCTGACGTATAATAAAAAATACGGGTGATTGGGAGGAAGAGGAGAATTAGGAGCCAAAAGAGACTCTTAAAGCTCTTTGACCTCAATAACGTCTTCTGACTGGAAGAGGAATCTTGAAAGAACTAGAGTGTTCTTCTCCAATTCTGTACTTGTACTAGGTCTATATTGTAAATCAATAACTCTAACCAGAGGATCAATCTCCGATGGATCTGCTACCACTGATTGAAAATCACTGGCAGAATTTCTCCTACGCCTTTGACGAGAAGGCTCAAGAATCGTAGGTGAAAGCCCACGAAGCCTCCTAGACCAACGAACTGGTCGATCAACCACTTTTAATTCTTTTTAAGAAATCTAATTAAAGACTCAAAAAAAATTTAAAGTGAGGCCAACTAGGAGCAAAGAGCACTCTCTAAAAATCCCTAAAGATCCAGTCAATCAAACTACTTCCAAGTATTTCCACTTTGGGTGATGAGGACCAGACACCAAAATATAAGAAAGCAAAAATCAAGGACCTTATGAAAATAGTATGGGGTAATGACGGCCCAGGACTACTAGTGAAGGTAACATAAATAGTTACACTGACCTCCAGACAACAGCCTTTGCTGGTGCAAGTGCCCAAGCTACACAAGGGTACCCTCCAGAATTACTGATGAATGTGATGCAACGTCTGCCTAAGGTGCCACGGGATTCCCCTATGCAGCCACCTATGTGATCCCTAGGAAAGGAAACTATGGGCGCCAACTCGTATCAAAAGTTGGGTGAACAGTCATGAGGTATGATCCAACAAGTAGGAGAGGGGGTATCTCTCTTCCTTGTCTTCACTCTCCCTTGTGCTTAACTCCCAGTCACGAAACTTTCTTGGTATTTCTAATGATATTGGATTTCACTCATTATTCGTCTTCTATGTTTGATAACTTGAGCAGCCTTGGAGAGTTAACTCTCCTCTCACCTACTCCAAGGCCCTAAAGAACTTAAACTTTTTGGTGTTAGTAAATGACGAAATAAAAATGTTCTAGTTCTTTATATTAGATCCCTTGATTTTAGAGGGTTTTTCTTTAAGTCAACGGTATAATGAGAGTGAAACTGATTATGTTTTCGATGTAGAAGAAACCAATAGAAACTTAACTATATGCATGCAATTATTTTCTTTTGATGAAGAAGGATTTCTACTTGGTTCTACGAAAAAATTATATAAGAAAAATAATTTTTCTATTCTTTTCATAAACACTCCACATACTCAAAATCTAAAAATACTAAGAATTCTTATGATGCAAACTAACCTAATGCAAATTTAAATGACGATGCAAGATCCTATGAATACTCAAAAAATAAGCGAAATTGTTTCTTTATAAGGTCAATAATCCAACTTGACAATGACGAGGGCACAAAATAAAAAATAAAAAAATCCCTCAAAACTAAGCAAAACAAATTGAAAAAGAGATCATAATTGCACAAAAACAAAACCAAAAAACCAAAATCTTGCAAATAAAAAGAAAGGCAAAAGCTATGTTTCTGTCTATTTTCTTTTAAGGAAACTAAAGAAACTTTTGAGGCCACAAAAATAACTACTAAATTCCAAAGATCAAGAAACAAGAACAAGGAGTCCTTATATCTCGCAAGTTATAAAACTCATTAATAAATGAAATTTGAAACAAGAAGGACTAAAAACTCACAAAAACTAAGCCGAACAATAGTAAAGGATTTCAACAAACCGACAAAACGTCAAGAAAGAAAAACTCTAAATGTTGCCAAAGAGACACTCAAAAAATGTGAAAAGCAACAAGGCCAAACAAAAAGAGAAGTAAAGAAACACAATTGGAAATACAGGTTATAAACGAAATCAAAATGAATTTCTTGATTTGGAAAACCAAAACATCCAAGAACTTCAGACAAAAGCCTTGAACCCAAGATACAAACCAAAAACTTGCTCCAAAAGAAATCCTAGGCCAACTAGAATTTTCACTGAGAAGGAGATTTGAAAATGAGAACTTGCAAGAGAACTGAGTTCTATAGACAGTGGATGACCAAAAAATAATAGAAGTTACCAGGACATAGGCCTAATTGAGCAAAAGACTTCGAAAAAAAATCCAAAATTATGTATACGCGACTGTGTAAAGACACAGAGGCATGCACACACATTTCAAACATAGGAAACTCACTTATACACGAGTCTACTTGAGGAAACTAGCATGTATACATGATTGTACTCCAAGAAAAAAGTGTATCAATGACTCAATCAAGAAAAAAAAAATCAAGGCCTGATCCAGAAGATCAGACTTGATGCCTGGGAAGCTAATAAGTCAAATAACACTGCAATCAAGAAGACAAACCCTGATTGAGAAAAAACAACCCAAACTAGGAAAAACAAGAATGTTTTCCTCAGCAAAGTCACCAATTCTATTGTGGGTGGGAACACCTAGGGTATTGGGTTGAAAACCCCCCAATAGAGCAAAGGTAAAACAATAGCAAGAAATTCACAGACAAACAATTTAAATGATTATACTACTGAACTGGGAAGAAGTGACCTTACCCGGAGGTCCTATGTTTGGGTAGATCCTGTAGGGTTCAAACTCTTTGCTTCCTTCGATGTCTTTGAAACCTGTAAATTATCCAAGAAAATAATATACAACAACAGTAACAGAAACGATATTCATGGTATATATGTTAGATCATATAATAAAATGAATGGTTACGCATTAATATAAGATATATAAACAAATCACAACATATATCAATGCATAAACACGATAAATATCAGGAACATAGTAACATTTTTTATTGATGTGAGCTACAAGAAAGATGGAAAACTACCGCCGAAGTCTTCCTCCAACTCCAAGTGGAATTGTCCTCCGGATCCATTATGTCCTAGCCTCAACAATATTCCTCCATCAACAAACACAAGAATATCACAAGAGGGGTGAAGGATATCTCAAAAGAGGAAACAAGAGTTTCCTAAAGCTTGGGGAGTGCAGGAGGGACATGGATTTCTTCAGACTCAATTAGGGATCAATAACTATAATATAAATATCTCATCTCTTCTCCCCTTAGGTCTTCCCATGGAGGATTATTTATACTTCTCCAAATTAGTTTTCTCAGTTGGGAAACAGTTGGGCCATAGGCTATAGTAGGTGAGTAATAGGTAAAACCCTTAAACTCCACCTGAAATTAAGGAGATCTATTATTTTTAAGTGTTTTAACACATGTACGTGGGTTGGGTATATTCTGAACCACATGTACACACTTTTAACACAGGGCAAAGTAGTGTATAGGAAATAAAACATTTTTTTTTTAGATTTTGGACCAAGTTCGGAAAGGAAGGGTTTCCCTACACCATAACTAGAGCATCAAATCTACCAAGAGTGGTAAATGGTGCTATAACAACAATGAGAGTGTCTGGATAATCAATTCTTGCTGAACCATTATCTTTGTGAGATCAAGGATTGAAATGTTGGTTTGGGATCTTTTCATGTCATCGAAAATATTATAATCAATAATATCAATCGCAATGGGTTGACATGACGAATCAGTTGGTGTATCTTTGTTATACACTTCAGGAGTGATGGACTTGTTCTTGTTGTTGGTGGAAGTGGTCTTGGCAGAAGGAGGGCTTCAAAAAAAAAATTTTGAATTCTGAGTTGGATTGGATAGTGGTAGAAATCTACGCAATAATTGATTCTTAAGTTCCTGCTTAGAAGCAGATCCCTTGCTCCTGAAATTATAACAGCTAGTTGAATGTTGGGGGAAAGTATTTTGATTCCACCGTGGGAACGCATTTTCTGAATTCTTCATAAAATACAAGGTATCAACTAGATTAGTCATCATAATATTCATATTGTGATTCCACTATGGGAACATATTTTCTGAATTCTTATCTTGGTGAAAAGTGCAAAAGTTGTCCATGCCCAAACTTTCAACATTGAACACCATGTTAGAACTTTGAATAGATTTGGTCAGTTGAGAGTTATTGTTATTTTTAGAGAAAGGTAGCCTAAAAGTTGTGCCGCTGGTAGTGGATGCCTAACTGTACCTTCTCCTTAATTAGGATACTTCATTCATGAGTAGCTTCAAAGACTTGGTCAAGATTTCCATATCGAAAGAGTCTTCCTCCTTAGCTTTGCTAGAAGCAACTTGAGTTTTCTTACCAGTTTCCTTGGAGTCTTTAGGATCATCTATGTCTTCAAAGACTCCAATAGAATGCAAATATTTCTCGACAGTAAGGGCTTCTACAAATTTTAACGCCAAATTATTCTTTGCATCTCTTTTGACAAGCACAAAAAAGTTAGCTGGAAAGAAAATTGTATAATAATATTTATTAATGTCATTGTGTGGTTTTCAATCAGTGGCGAACCTGTTCAACAAATGAGTAAATCTTTGTTTAAAATCTTTAACTCTTTATTTTTCTCCCATTTTTAGGTTCCCAAGTTCATTTTATAACATGGTGAGAGTTTTATCATCAGCAATGTTTCCCCGAAGTAACCTCTTAAACTTCCTCTAGTTGTGGTTTGAATTGATCAAAAGACTATGGTATCATACAGATGCTCTAACTTGTACGGTGTATCGATAAAGTCTATCAGAAACATCATAAAAACATATGTTAAGAATTTGTATATTCATGAAGAAATCATCAATATTGTCTTCTACTTTGGTCTTCTTATCAAGATGAACTTTGAAAACAACATTTCTAGATGTTTTGGCATCATATGAATATTATCCAGAAGAGTGAGTGGCCCTTAGGCCATCCAATCCAAGTTTGCATTGGCCATGTCTTCGTCTCCCTCCTCCTCTTATTTTGAGTCTGAAGAGCTCCTCCTTCACTATTAATTTTTTTGTTATAATTAGGATTTTCCTCATTAGAAAAATGTAAATCATCTCCTTGAATGTAGAAATTATCCTTAACAGGTGGAAGTTTCCCATAGACAATTTTTTCTTTCTATAGGATCAACTATCTCCTCAAGCGTTGTGAGAACCAAATATTCCACCAAAGAAACCAATACACAACTGTGAGTTGTTTCTTTCTTTACATTCTTATGAGATAAAATAGCAACAACAGGGAGTAAATGAAGAGCTCTTATAAACTAACGAGTAATGGGTCAAATTATCTAGAGATGATGGTAAGTAACCTCAAATTCGTGTCCCAAAATACATTGGGAAGTTTTCTCTTTCCCTTGAGTATGAATTAGATTGGAAATGGGAATGTTACTTCCTTGTGTTGAAGTCTTTTTGTTAGGATGTGGTGAGTTATCAGCCATAAAAAGATGTCTTCCCTCCTTCTAGTGCTAGAATGTTGACGATGCTAAATCCTGCCAACATGCAAGGGGGTCTCCCCATTGAAAAGTCCCAATTAGAATTCACACCATTTGTTATAGGAGCCCTTCTGGAAATAAGCACTTACTGTTCTTAGAGATTTTCCTTGGCTGAGATAGTCAACACAAGAGAGAAATGTTCATGTACTTTTGAAAGAACAAGTGAGTATTCCTTGTGGAACATTCAGTTGCAGAATGTATGAAGGTTCTTTTACCATAGGGAAAATAATGTGAGCCTTTAAGAGAAGAGTATAGTACATCTAATTAATACCACACAAGAATATATATATATATATATATTTATATATATTATATATATATATATATATATAATATATTATATTATAATATATATATTATCATTAATGAACTAGTGAAATAGTTCACATAGAAGCAACGATTATTAAAACAAGTACAACATACCTCCAACAAGGTAAGCACAAAAGCCATTGGAATAGTTCAACTTCTTTAGTATAGATGAAGAAAACATATATCACAAACATTCAAAAAGTAGTTTTACAACATTTACGACATACGCATGAAAATGTGTTGCCTCAGCGAACTTCAAGTATTTGTTAGGTCCCTATAATACTAGTGACTCCCCCATTACTATTGTCACTGTAGCCCTTATTGTTATTGCTGTACCCCTATTGTCCCCATATTGTTATTATGGTGCCCCATAGAAGCCCACTATTATTATTGTTGTGCCCTTATATTATGATTGGTATGTCAGCTTTGATTATATTGTGACACCTTAGAAAACTATATATAGAAAGGAGGTTTTGAAATTTGTATCATCCAAGAATTATTCATTTGTGTAATGTAAAGGAGGTTTCCCCCTTGAAGAGGCTGATTTTCAAGTTGTTGATCTATATTTTCTTCTATTTTGTGAGCTAGTTACATAACCTTTGGTATGACAGCTTTGGATTCTAAGGTTTCGCTGCTCCAAACAGGTCATCATGCAATTTGTGCTATAACTTCCTTTCTATGACATTTCAGAAGCTTAAATTAAAACCCATTTTCACCGAAAGCTGGCTGAACCTCGGGTCTGAATTTCAGATTGTTTCTTGCTATTATTTCGTGTATAAATTTGAATAATATAACACTTATTCACAGAGATTATCCTGATTATACACTATTTTCGGAATGCATGCATAATACATAACCTCCTCTACCATTGATCATCAATTTACGGAATTAAAACATCAATCGCATGCGCACATTGAAACATCAATCACACATATCAACACAGTATGTAACGGGGAAAACATACAGCTGAAAACCCCCAACTATATATATATTATAATGATAGAGAACATGTAACAATACATAGTACAATACTCCTCACAAGTACTTAGTACTATCTCCACCTACTACACACAAACTAGCTCAGATCTGAACAAGTCACGGGTTCAAATCTCCTCCACTGTTTTGCCTGGCTCTACTGCGCAATCCAAGTTGAGAATAGATCTAGAATGAGATCCAAGTTCGAATTCCCTTAGCTTGTACTGCACAATCCTCATTGGCAATCTCAACCAATGATTGTGCAAATCTCATGCACATTTATAGTCACAACTGATAGTAGTCTCACCCTTTCACCCACCTCTAACACTTGTCTCCACTGAACTGTCCATGCACTGAGTTAACTGATGTATTCTTTAGTTGATTTATGAGTTAATAATTAGTGAATTAATTAATAATTAATTCACGCCACTCATCACTAGTGTATTTTTCAGTTAGACTAAATACAACTAGTTCAACTAAGTCAAACTAAACACAACTCCATCAATTCCTTAATCAACTCCACCAAACTCAATCACTTGAGTTCTAACTAAAGTCCATCATGAAATAGCTCAAATAACCCATAGGAAAAGCATATTTCCTTCTGGCAGTTGCATGTGCCACATCCATACCTAGAAATAAAGTGTTGTAAGAGGATAAGATAATGTTTATAGTCCAAATATTATTAAGAGCTAATAATATTCGACTATTCTATTTTTTGATTGACATTCTAAAAATAAACTCCATCCATATGTCTAAAAATAGAGGTCCATATATTTTTACCAACATGACAAATCATCCATAAATAACATCCTACAACTCATAGACCATGATCCATATGTCTAAAAGTAGACATAGTCTAAAAATAAACTTTGTGCCAAAAATAGCTGCAGGCGCACTCAGTGAAGGCCACCTCTTTTCACTAAGCTCCATCATCTTGTTGCATTTTCAATACTCCCTCTCAACAATATATGGATTATCTACAACCCCTATCCTGCCTCTGTGGTATTCGAATTTTCTCCTGGTGAGCGCCTTCGTTAAGATATCATCATCCTAATCCTCCGTGGGAATGTATGAAAGTAACATGATTCTCCGCTGCACACAATCTCTGATATGATGCTACCTGATGTCGATTTTCTTGGATCTATCATGAAATACTAGATTAGTCGAGAGTTTAATGCAACTTTGGTTATCACAATAAATCACAGCAGGCTCCAAGTGTGACCCGAACAACCTGACCAGGACCTTCCTCATCCATATAGCCTCGCATGCAGCCAAACTTGCTGCCATATACTCTGCCTATGCTGAAATGAGTGCCACGGATCTCTACTTCCTGTTGTACCAAGAAACTATTGTTGAATCGATACTGAAGATCCCTCCAGATGTTCTCTTTCTGTCCATTGGGCTCCCTGCCCAATCTGCATCCGTGAATCCACATAGCTTCACCTCATCCTCCTGTCTGTACCACAATCCATATCCCGATGTGCCTCTGAGATAACACAATACATGCTTGCTTGCTTCAAGAAGAGCTTGGTTGGCTTAACCATAGCCTGTGAAAGCTGGTTAACAGCATAGCATATATCGGGTCGTGTATTGACCAGATACATAAATGACCCCACCAACTATCAATAAACAGTGGCATCCACTACCTCCGCTAAAGTAGCATCCTCCTTCCTCCAACCTCTAGGAAGAGGAGTATCAACAGGCTTGCAGCCATGCATGTTGAACTTCTCCAGTATCTCCGAGGCATAGTTATCCTGAGAGACAAATAGTCCATCACTGCGCTGCTTCACTTTGTAGATCCATCTCGAACCCACCATTGATTTCCCCTTTCGTCTTGGGACAATCTCCCATGCACTGTTTTTGACAATCAAATCATACTTTTCCACCATGGCATCTACCCATGCGGGATCCTCCACAAATTCCTCGAAAGAGGATGGCTTAGTCACGACACATTTGCTCACAAGAGCCATGTATCCAGTGTACTGATCAAGTGACTGTCTATGTCTACACTGTGCTGTAGGTGGTCCTGCAACCTTCTCTGCATATTGAGCCAGTCACTCAACTTCTGTAGTGCGCTTTTGCCCTGTGATAGTTGGCGTGCATGAGTGGTCTCTTCCACTCCATGAACTTCATCTTGTGGTTGATCCACATCCTGAAGCTCATCCTTAGGAACTAATAGCTCCTCATCTACATGCAAGTGTGGCTCCCTCTCAAGCGAACACTTCATGGCTTTCTCCTCTTGAAATTTGATGTCCCATCGCACAACAGTCTTGTGACTGTCTGGCAAATACACACGATAGTTGTGGGGCGTATCAGTGTACTCCACAAATATCCCAACCTCTGCGATCGGCTCTATCTTCTTCCTCTTTGTCACATGCATGTAAACAGGAGAAAAAAAAATCCTCAAATGGGAAATATCAAGCCTCTTACCAGAATAAGCCTCCTCGGGTGTACTCATGCCAAGTATCTTGTGAGAACAACGGTTCTGCACATATACTGTAGTATTGCATGCCTCTACCCACAAGTGAAGGGGTAGGTCCTAATCATGCAACATCGCCCATGCAGCACCCATGATCGTTCTATTCTTCTGCTCAGCAACCCCGTTCTGCTGTGAGTTATGGGGAGCTATGAGCTCTCTTCGAATCCCTTCTGCGCTGCAGAAGTCCTTGAACTCACCAGAGATGAATTCACCACCATTGTCACTCCTAAGAGTCTTCACCTTCTTCCCCAATTCCTTCTCAACTAGTGCTTTGAACTCACAGAACTTTGAGTATGTCTTGCTCTTCTTCTGCATGAAGAATATCTAGCACTTTCGAGAGAAATCATCAACAAAGATCACATAGTACTTGTGCTTTGCTGTCGAAGCTACTGAGAAAGGTCAACACACGTCTGTGTGAATTCTCTCAAGGATCGTCGTGGCGCGACTATCCTTCTCGTGAAAGGTGGCTTTCACAAATTTTCCCAAAGTACACCTCACTGATCTGACTGTGCAAGAGTGCCTTTAGGAAGCCCAACAGAAATTTGTTGCAGTATCTTCAAAGCTCCATGGTGAAGGTGGCCTAATCTCTGATGCCACAACTCGCCATCATCCCGGCTCACACTCCTTCTGCCTTGCATGTCATTGTTGTGTAGCCATCTACATGCAATTGATAAATGTTTTTGACTCGAACCCATATCTTCCGGGTTTCTCCTGTTGTCTTACTGCACAGGAAAGCCTTTCCCTCGCTTAAGACAACATCATATCCCTTGTCTTCTAACATTGCCACAGAGATAAGATTATTCTTCAATCATGGAACATGCATCAATTCCTTCAATACGAAGGGTTTACTAGACTCCCTCTCAAAGGAAATGGTATCGATACCGGTCACACTGTATCTACCATCATCGCCCATCTCGATGTGCACTCTAAGATCTTTCTCATCTAGATCAGAAAACAAATCTCGATCTCCTGTCATGTGAAAAGATGCACCACTGTCCAAGAACCATACTGATCCCATCACACTTGATAACAAGCATGCGATCAGAAAAAAATCCAGCTCAAACTGCAAGGCTAAGGCCTCCCCCACTGCAGATCCAACAGCTTGCTTATTTTTCTTCTTCTGTGGACAATTTGTGGCATAATGTCTATGCTGTTGATAGTGAAAGCACTTCACCTTGGACATGTCCTGCTTCTTGCTTTTCACACCAGAATGAGAAGCCTTCTTGTTCTTCCCCTTCTTTGCTTTGGCAGCCAAAGCACAATTTTCTCCATCAGATGCCTTTAATGAAGATCCGTCCCTAGTATTCCCCCTGATCTCCTCTTGCACAAGATCAGACCAAAGTCTCTCCAATCCTGGCAATTTCTCCTGACCATTGACAGAGTCCTGATAGGAAGGCCAACTCTTCGGAAGACCAAGGAGAGCCAATCTCACCAAGTCCTCATCATCGACAGTCATCCCCACACTTCCCAGCTCATCCCGGCATTGGGTGAACTTCGTGAGATACTTGGGCATACTATCTCCATTCTCACACTTAATGTTTTTGAGTTTATCCTTGAGTGCCAACTTCCTCTCGTCACTCTTTCTTTGGAATGAATCTGTCAACGCTTTCCACATCAAATATGGAGAAGCCTTTCCATGCAGGCTGGATACAATGTGATCCTTCACGCCCTCCAACAGAAACCTTTGACACTGTTGTCTTCTTTTTCCAAGCCTCAACTTGAGCAGCATCAGTAGGTTTTGGGACTTCAATATCTATGAAATGCTTCAACCCATTCTCATCTAACACCACCTCCATCCTATCTTTCCATGCAATATAATTCGAGCTGCCTTCAAGGGCATACTCCAATCGCAATCTGTTGAAAGTCATTTCAACCTCGACACCAAGAAAACATTGCTGCAAATTTGAATTCCACCAGCTCAAAACTCAACTGCTTCAAATCTAAAATTCGTGAGAACAAATTATTTCTCATACAGAGATTGATTGTATGGGCATTTACCGGATATCTCACCTTCCAAAAGAAGGATGAATCTAGGGGCTACCTAGCCCGATTACAGACTCTGCCTAAAGAAATAAAATGTAATAACTTTCTAAATAATAGATTTGATTATCAACTTCACTCTGATACCATGTATAAATTTGAATAATATAACACTTATTCACAGAGATTATCCTGGTTATACACTATTTTCGGAATGAATGCATAATACATAACCTCCTCTACCATTGATCATCAATTTGTGGAAGTAAAACATCAATCGCATATGCACATTGAAACATAAATCACACATATCAACACAGTATGTAACGGGGAAAGCATACAACTAAAAACCCCCAAATATCTATATATTATAATGATAGAGAACATGTAGCAATACATAGTACAATACTCCTCACAAGTACTCAGTACTATCTCCACCTGCTACACACAAACTAGCTCAGATCTGAACAAGTCACGGGTTCAAATCTCGTCCACTGTTTTGTCTGCCTCTACTACGCAATCCAAGTTGAGAATAGATCTAGAATGAGATCCATGTTCAAATTCCCTTGGCTTGTACTACGCAATCCTCATTGGCAATCTCAATCAATGATTGTGCAAATATCATGCACAACTATAGTCACAACTGATAGTAGTCTCACCCTTTCACCCACCTCTAACACTTGCCTCCACTGAAATGTCCATGCACTGAGTTAACTGATGTATTCTTTAGTTGATTTATGAGTTAATAATTAGTGAATTAATTAATAATTAATTCACACCACTCATCACTAGTGTATTTGTCAGTTAGACTAAATACAACTAGTTCAACAAAGTCAAACTGAACACAACTCCATCAACTCCTCAATGAACTCCACCAAACTCAATCGCTTGAGTTCTAACTAAAGTCCATCATGCAATAGCTCAACTAACCCATAGGAAAAGCGTATTTCCTTATGGCAATTGCATGTACCACATCCTTAGCTCAAACTAAAGCGCTGCAAGAGGATAAAATAATGTTTATAGTCCAAATATTATTAAGAGCTAATAATATTCGACTGTTCTTTTTTTTGACTGGCAGTCTAAAAATAGACTCTAACCATATGTCTAAAAATAGAGGTCCATCTATTTTTACCAACATGACCAATCATCCATAAATAGCATCCTGCAACTGATAGACCATGATCCATATGTCTAAAAATAGACTTTGCACCAAAAATAGCCTGTGGGCCCACTTAGTGAAGGTGACTTCTTTTCACTAAGCTCCATCATCTTGTTGCATTTTCAACATTTCGGAGATAGGATCCAAGGAATTTATGGTGTTTTTAGGCTCCCAAATTATATCTCAAACAGGTGACCTGGGGAGAATCGTCATAACTTTCTCTCTAAACATCAGATTGAAATGTCGTAAAATGTCATAGAAAGAGGACGACCTATATTTTTTTTTATCAGTGTCAAGTCCTAAGGTCTAAACATTGACATGTTTAACTTCACACAAGTTCACTCTACGAAACCAATCTATAATCAGGTCATCATGGCATATTTGGCATAACTCTTCCTTTGAGAATCCAATCTTGATCAGATTTTCAGTGTTGGAAAGAGGAGTTAGAGGGATAACTTAGGATGCAATCTCAGGCCTTGGAGATATGAAATTACATAGATACAATAGATTCAATATTTAGTTCCTACAAAGTGAAAAAAGGTGTGTAGTTTTTTTTTAAATTTTGCATAAGTTTGTGTTAAAAAATTAGTTTGAAGGAATTCGAAGGGCATAGTGAAGCATTATTATCATTAATTGATGCCCTGAAGAAAGAAAATGGAAACACCTAGTAAGAAGCCTAAAATATCTAGCATGACTCATGAAGAACAGGAAGGAATGTTACATGATATATCAAAATTACGATACCAAGTGCAACATAATTCAATCTCACAAAAAGTAACAGAACCTAAGATGGATAGTTTAAAGAAAGACATGGAAGCTAAGATGGATGGCATGGAAGTTAAGATGGATTGTTTAAAGAAAGGGGTGAAAGCTGAGATGGATGGCATAGAAGAAAAAATTATAAGCAACATGGAAGATTTGAGGACATACATGGAAGCTAAGATGGATGGTATAGAAGAAAAACTTAAAGGAAACATGGAATATTTGAAGATAGATTTGACAAATTTTCTACAAGAAATGCTTGTTAATGAAGAAAGTGTAGTAAAGGAAACTCAAAAGGACAACAAAATAAATGTTAATCATGATTTCATAGACTCTAACAATGGAATGAAGACCCACTATGTTCTGAAGATCAATATAAAGAAGTTTGATGGCAACGATCCCGTAACATGGATATTAGAGATGGAGAAATATTTCAATCCCCATAATGTGAAAAAAACACAAAAGGTACGCATTTCAACTTTATGTTTGGAACCAAATTAGTTTGTATGGTATCGATGGCTTTGCACTTGTAAACAAATTGTCACTTGGGCAATTTTTACGGAAGAAATGATAACACATTATGAGGATACAAAAAGAAACACTTTTTTTAGCGAAATGATAAATCTCAAACAAAAGGGTTCAATGATGGATCAAATTGAGGACTTCCAAAAATTGAATATAAGGGTAAAATATATTCCAAAGGAGCATAGGATTGATGTGTTCATAGGGACTTTAAAGGATAACATCCCACATGAGGTTCGCCATTAGGAAACTAATTCATTTGATAATGCATTCAGGTTGGCAAGAAAAATGGAAAGAAAAATTATGGCAATAAGGAGGCCTACCACTCAGAACTATAAAGATGGAAGTCTTGTTTCCCCTAGCCTTCCACAACCTACAAGGTTGAAACCACGAAAATTGGAAGAAAAAATAGAAAAAGTGATTTGTTATAGTTATGATAGAAAATACACTAGAGGTCATAAGTGTGCTGAGAAGCAATTATTTTCCATAGATTTTGAAGAGGAAGAAGAAAAGGAACAAGAAACGTCGAAAGAAGAGGATATGCACTAGGAAAAAAACCTAGATAAAGAAGAAATGAATCTGACCATATCTTGCAATGCATTGACCAAAATTACCACTCCTAAATCTATCAAGATAGAAGGACAAATCAAGAAGAAAAGGGTAATAGTGTTGATTGATTTGGGAAGTACCATAATTTTATTCATTATAAGATAGCCAAGGAATTGAATTGCTTCCTATATCCAACACCAAAGTGTCAAGTGGTGGTCGCAAGTGGAGGAACCATAAATTTGTCTAGAAAGTGCCATAATATAAAGCTATAGATAGGAGAATATGTATTGAATAGCCCAATGCTTTCCATTCCAATGGGTGGTGTTGATGTTGTACAATGAGTCCAATGGTTATAATCCTTGGGTACAATAGCTTTTAATTTTCATGAAATTTTCATGAAATTTTCTTCATAAGGAAAGGAAGTTGAATTAAGGGGTACCAAAGGGAAACCAAGGAAGATAACCAGTTCTAATAGAATGACAGATCTTCTAAAGAAAGAACAATGAGGTGTAATTGCACAATCATGTTCACTAGAGGTTCCCACATCGAAATCATCTATTTCTCCATATCTCCAAAAAGTATTGGACAATCATTCCAAGGTATTTGAGACTCCAAAAGGCCTCCCACCTATTTGTGATCAAGATCATGCTATTCATTTGATTCCAGGAAGTGTTCCTCCAAACATGAAGCCTTACACATATCCCTATGCCCAAAAGAGTGAAATTGAACGTATGGATGCAACCTAGTCAACCTAGTCAAAGTTATTTCTCTACTCTAGTAGTATTGGTGCATAAGCAGGATGGGTCATGGCACATGTGTCTAGATTATAGGGAGCTAAACAAGCTCACTATTAGAGATAAATTTCCCATTCCTATCATTGATGAATTGCATGGATCAATTTACTTCACCAAGTTGGATCTTCGTTCAGGATATCATAAAATCAAAATGAAGACTGAAGACATTCCAAAAACAACATTTATAACTCATGAGGGTAATTATGATTTTTTTTCATGCATTTTGGCCTTACCAATGCACCTTCTACATTTCAAGGTTTGATGAATTCCATTTTCAAACCCTTAGAAAAATTTTGTTAGTATTTTTTTATGATATACTAATCTACAACAAGTCTTGGAAGGATCATGTTCAACATGTTGACAGGGTGCTCAAACTATTGGAGGAGAAACAATTATATGCAAAAATATCCAAATGTTTCTTTGAAGTACAAGAGGCGGAATATCTGGGTCATATTGTATCTCATGAATGTGTGAAGGTGGACCTTAGAAAAATTAAAGCCAATAAGTAATGGAAAATCCCCACGTCCATAAAGCATCTGTGATGATATCTTAGGTTGATAGGGTATTATCGCAAGTTTGTTAAGAATTATGGGTGAATAGCAGCACCTCTAACAACATTATTGAAGAAGTATGCATTTTCATGGACTCCAGAAGCAACGAAAGCCTTTGCACATCTTAAAGAGGCAATGTGCCAAGCACCTGTCTTAGCTATGCCAGACTTTAGAAAAACATTTATTTTGGAATGTGATGCCTCAAGAAATGGAATTGGTGTTTTTTTAATGCAGGAATAAAATCCCATTGCTTTCGAAAGTCATCCAATCAAAGGAAAGTATTTACACAAAGATATTTATAAGAAGGAAATGTTGGAAATACTAGATGCACTTAAGAAATAATGACCCTACCTAATGGGAAGACAATTCAAGGTAAAAATGGATCATGATAGACTTAATTTCTTTTTAGAACAAAGATTATCTTTAGAAGATCAACAAAAATGGGTCACAAAGATGTTGGGTTATGACTTTGAAATCATATACAAGAAAGGGAAGAAAAATGTTGTGGCAAATGCACTCTCGAGAAAGGATGAGGATGTAGAAGCATTGCTTTGCTCCATTTCTATTATCCAACCATATTGGATGAATGAAGTAGGGGATGAATGGAAGAATGATGAAGAAGTGTGGGCACTCATTCGAAAGTTACAAGAAGATCCTAGTACATCTAATACATTTAGATGGGAAAATGATTCGTTATGGTACAAAGATCGCTTATACCTATTGTTACCGAGAATACTATCCACTCGGAGTTGCTATTCCCACTAAGACTGGTAGCTATCTTAGAAACAAACAAGGAAATACTACTTTCGTTTTCCTTTATGAAAATAGATAGGAGTGGAACAAAGGACAGCAACCTCAGTCTCGCGCTTGGCTCCTTACTTGATTCCTCTCCTTCCTGATAGATCTTTTCCGCTTCTTCTTCATCTGCCTAGCTTCAAAGAGCACCTGTGGAATCAATGTAGCCTACTACTATCAAAGAACAGAGATCTATATTCATAAATAGCACATGTCCAGATATGTATTAACCATACAAATGCACATACATTCAAACATACAAGAATATGGAGGAAAACTTGAATAGCTTTATTAATATCAAGAATAGCAAGAGGATTACAACCAATGTTTCTGACCCAGCATCATCCTCCAGCAAGAAAGCCCTTCTTTACCTCAAGTAAAGCTTAGATCACCCAACACCATGAAGTTTCACCAGAAAACCAACAACACTTCTCTACAAGATACAAGATTCCAGCCTCAGATCTCTGTAATGAGGGATCCATATATAGATGATTGTAGGGGGGTGAGTCATTTTTTGGGGTCTTGATTAGTGTCCTCTCTCTGATAGTTCTTGATTCTACTTGGAGACTGATGGTCTCTTACTCATCCCTGGTCGAAAACAGAGAGGCAAGTGTTAGAGGGGAAGCTTTTGGAAGATTCCATGATCTTCCACCTCGCAAACTATCTCTTCCATTTGTCCATTCTCGCCCATTGCACCCTACAGAGGGGCCATTTAATATGCATCAGACCCTTTACATTGGGAAGGTGATATGCATCACACCCTCTGCACTGGGTATTCATTATGGTCTAGTTTTGACCATTTCTGAGCATTTTTTAGTGGAGAACTTGTGGGAGATGATGTAATCAGCTGACCTTTTTCCTTTAGGTAGTGATATCTATCCAATTCGACCTGGTAGCTAATGAAAGGTACGAGGAGGCAATGGCTAAAGCCTTCATCCTTGATGGGGTCAAGTATCATGTGGTACCACATATTGTTGAGAAGGAAATGACAGAGGAGATGTGGGATGGCTTGAAGACATTGTACCAGCATACTTCTATCCAGAGGAAGATGCTCTTGGAGAATTAGCTAAGGGCATACTAGATGCATAAGGGATAGAAGATAGATGTCTTCCTCTATTAGCTGAAGGAGATCCATGACCAGCTAAATTCAATAGGGGCCATGCTGGAAGAGGAATTAATGGAGAGGATTGCACTTAACGTAGTTTCTAAGGATTAGGAGGTATTTGTCAAGAAAATACTGGGCAGGATGAGTCTTCCAAATTAGGAATAACTATGGGTGGCTCTTATTCAAGAAGAGATCAGATGTTTGACCAAGGCAGGGAGTAGTGGCATAGGGGTCAAGATCAAGAAAGAGAAAGAAGAGGATGCGGCTCTAGCATCTGTGGGAAAGTAGGAGAAGAGGAAGAAGAAGGACCTCTCCAAGGTCAAGTGTTTCCGTTGTGGGGAATTGGGTCATTTTGGTGTCCAAGGAAGAAGAGTAAGGGAGAGGCTTCTGACTCGAAGGCAGCGCCAACAAAGACATAGAAGGAAGTCGAGGAAGATGACGATTGCGCCATGAGTGCTCATGTTCCACTTGAGAGAAGGGGGGAGACATTAAGCTATATTTAGGAAGACTATAGGCGATGAGGGGTAGGATCCTTAAGGTATCCAACCTCCTGGATTATACCTTTCTATGGGAGCCCCTAAGAGGAGTAGGAGGACTAGTGGATGTTGGTAGAAACGGATGCAGAAGGAGTAGCAGAGAGTGCTACGGTGTAGGAGTCCGAGACAGTGCGAGGCTAGCAGGCTGCAATAGTGTGAGAGGCATGAGAGTGTTGCACTAGTGCAAGAGGTTATAGAGAGGTGTGCAACGGTGCGAGATGCAAGGAGTTGTTGCAGCAGTGCAGAGGTCAGTAGAGGGAGCACTTGTTAGTGGCAGAGGGAGCTTCAACATCGGGAGTGTTTCTAGCCTGATAGGGATGTCAGAAGTTGGAAGGATCAATTAATTACTTCTTAGTAACTGAGTTTTAGTGCAGTAGCATGATGAGAGGGGATGCAGTGCAGATGTAATGCTAGGAGGATGGACCAACAGCAACACAGATGCATAGGGAGCAGCCGTATGAATGCAATAGTGGTAGTGGTAGGGCCATGGATAGTAGTACAAGATGAAACAATGCAAAGGATGTTACGCGGGGAGGCCTAGCATCATCATAGGGACTGATGCTAGATATTAGTGTGATACTCATTAAGGAGTATTACCAGAGCATAGTCCTTGCTCAGAGGGAGTGTTGATTTGGGGTAGCATCGTATGTTCTCTACCCATGAAAATTTGTGGAGAGGCTAAAGAACATGAGATCTCCAAGACCCAAAAATGGTTTGGATAGATTATACCTGGTTTGGGAGATATTAAAATGATTAATATTTTTAATGGAGCTCCTAAGTCTAAACTTAGGAAAAATAAAATTCTAATGGGTGTTAATATAAAACAACATTCCAATTTTCCAAAAGTCATGGATTAAGCCAAATCTAATCTTAGCTTTTGATTATATATTTAACCTCTGTCGTTGATGGACCAATGAGAAAAGTATAAGAGGAGGCTTGAGGGTCAGTTGGAGAACACACCAGAGTGATCAGTCATTCATTTTTCTAGAGCGGGGTTGCTAAGAAAATTTGAATCAGTGATCAGCAGTGAGTATGAGGTAGAGAGACATGGATAATACTGGGAGACTAGCACAGAAGTAGAGAGAGAAAGAGCAGCAGCCAGTCTAGGCTATGCAAATCCCAACAAAGGAAGTGAAAAGCCCAGAGAGACTGTGTCATCCTTGCAAAGGGTAGAGGGAGTGATGCAGAGGCTCCCAGAGGTTGCGTAGAGCCTCAGAAGGCTAACGTACAGAGTCCTAGGGTAGACGCAAGTCAGAAGGGTTAGCATTAAGCTTTAGTTGTGCTGGAAAGGGTTTCATGGGACAGGTTTTCTGAATACCTGTTTCCAGAGATATAAGTATTGCTTCCATGTATTTTTTTTTGTTGTGTGAGCGAGATTAGGCACCTTGTTGTACTCAAATAGACTACATAACAATATAACTTTCAAAATAGCTGCACCATTTTTCCCGCATTGGGTTTTTCCGGTGACATTTGTCCAAAAATAATGGTGTCACTTGTGTGCTTGTTTTCTTTCAGTTGATGATCTGCAAATGTCGTGACTGTATTGTGTTTATTTCAATATTTAATGTATTAAATAAATTGTTTGATTTTAAAAAAGTAGAAGAAATAAACTAGTAGAATACAGATTAATTTTCTAATGGATAGACTTAGAAAATTCAACAGCTGGGTTAAGGAGACAAGGAAAATTATTTTGAGAAAAGAATTGTTGGGCTTGTCTTGATGTTGAAAGAAATCCATATTTGAACACCCATACACACCTAGTAGAAATAAATGAATAATAGAGAATCCATGATGAAGTACAGACAAGCTTTATGAGAAATACCTTATAGAAATAAATGAAGAACAAAGAATCCGTGTTGAAATACAGTCAAGCTCTATGAGCCATGAATAAGCATGGGGAGTCTCATTAGAGTGTGTAGTTGGATTAAGATTAAAATATAAGCATGGAGAATCAAACAGGGAGTTGTTGAAGTGAACGAATCCATTCTCATGTTTTAATGCAACAACAAAATTTGTGAAAAGAGACGCAATAGAATAATGGAGTTCCATGGAAGGAGAACACTCTCAAGCACTATGGATGGCAATAGAGACAACATTGAGCTTAGGGAAGCAGCAGAAAAAAACTTAGGATTTCCATTATGAAAGTGGTTGAATTCAGTACTGTTGTGTATCTGCTGAAGAGAGTGGAGTAGTGAGTGTGAAATTTAAGCAAATGGCCCAAGTGTTGAACTGAAGCAATGTGTTGTAGAGAGCCCATGTAATAGAAGGCCGAGAGAAGGGAAAATGTGATTGAGAGCAGAAGGATGAGTATAGCATGTTGTTGTAGAGTGAGAAAATGATAGGGTCTTGTTGTGTGAGGCCAAGAGAGCATGTCGAACAATAGAGGGATGAGAGCAGAAGTATGATACTGCAGTGAACCAAATTGGTATTTCTTTGTATATGTAATTTCCCCTACTTTCAGTTTGAAAATTGTATGAAAGGTAGAACAATGGATAGAAGAAGTTGTGGACTACATTAATAAGAGTTTGTTGCCTATTATGTAGGTTCTTTCTATCTTAAGGGGGTCGATTCCTCCTGTGAGTGGGTGCTCACAAACAAATTGATGTAATTAAGTAGGTGCTTAATTTACGTCATAATAGCAAACAAATTGGTGGTTCTTTCCTTTTGGGTTTCCATGTAAAAAAAAATACTTGTGTCAATATGTGTATGTTTCTTGTGTGATGGATTGAATGTACATGTGAATGCCTTATCTTGTTGATCATATGTATTGTGTATGAAATCTCTCGCAAGTAATTGACCATAGTGAAAGGAGTTAAAGAGTTATACTTAAAATTGAAATAACTTCACTATTATTGGTTCACCCCCCCCCTTCATAAATTACTTATTCTAAAAATTAGTATCGGAGCAAAGTTCCTTCAGGAACATAATAACCACTGGAAGGTAGATCCATTAGGAATTATGTCTAGGAAAGCGAGTCAAGATGCTTACTCAAGCAAGATATCAGTCTTTGATGGGAAAAACTATGCCTTCTCGAAAGTTATGATGGAAGCCTATGTTATGTCTCTAAGAGTAGATGTTTGGAGCTTTGTACTAGTATATTATGATGCCCCTGATGTCCCTCCCACTGATGTAGATGGTAATTTTTTTTATGGAAATAATTCTAAAGCCAAGAATGCCATTTTCTTTGGCCTTAGTCAATTTGAATTCATAAAGGCTATGAACTGTAATTTTTCCACGGAAGTGTGGATGAAGCTAAATTAGAGTCATGAAGGAGATGAAAAATTCAAGCTGTCCAAACTTCAAACCTTCAGAATGAGGTTTTAAAGCTTAAAAATGAGCGAAGAAGAAAGCATAGAAGAATACTTCCTCAGAGTTGATGAAGTAACCAATGTGATTAGAGGACTTGGTGAAGAAGTCAAGGAAGATATGATTGCTCAAAAGGTCTTAAGATCCCTACCCATGAGATATAATTCCAAAATCTTTGCTATTGAAGAAATGGTTAATTTAAAGAATCTAAAGATGGACTAGTTTCTTGGTACTCTCATATCCTATGAGATGAGAGTAGGAAGAGAGAAGTATGAACCCAATGAGGTAGTGTTCAAAGTTTCCAAGAAGGCCAAGGAGCATAAATATCATCAATATTTCTCCAGCTATGAATTTGATCAGGAGTTGATTCAATTTTCCAAGAATTTGAAACATGGCCTAGGAAAATATAAAGGTAAGTTTCCCTTTAAATGTTTTGACTGTGAGAGAGTTGGACATTTTTCTTCCAAGTGTCCTTACAAAGAAAGAACTGAAAAGGAAGATGATTAGAAATTTAGAAACAAATCTCAAAAACATCAAAAGAAGAAGTTCTATAATAATAAGGGGATCTACTCCAAAGAGGATTGTTAACCACCATGGTCAGATAACAAAAACTCTTCAGAATATTATTCAGATAAATAGTTACTTATGGAATTTTGAGTAGACTCTAAGAAACAAAATATTACTGATGCTGGAGAGGAAGATGAATAATAAGTAGTAGTGGACTTTAAATGGGAACTCATTAGTGCTCTTGATGATTTAAAGAAGGCAAGGAGAAATAAAAAGTAGCTAAAAGAACAACTACAACATGTTGAAGAAGGTATGTACAACTCCAACAATGAGGAGTCTATTTATCAAAAAGAAATACTTAAAGAAGCCATTAAAAGAAAAGATAGTTTAGCACTTCTACTAGATGAAGAATAAGGAACATGTGAGAAACTAGAAGAAGAGTTGTTCAATGTAAAGAAGGAAACAATATTAAAAACATGAAAATATGAAATTCTATCCTTTAAATTAAAACTAGAAGAAGCTAAAAAAAAGGAAGAAGTTCTTCAATGTTTGATCGATGAAGGGGAAGAGAATTTTCAGAGTCTTGAGGTAGAGGTCGTCTCTATGAGAACGAATATTGGGAAAATGAAGACCGAGAAAGGCATAAATGAAAACTCTGCAGAAGGAACAAGAAAGCTAGATCAAATTCTAAGAAATCAGAGGTCTTCAGGAAACAAAACAGGCATGGGATACTCTAGACGACAAGAAGTTTCTATGGTAAAGATAAAATTTACGTCTGCAGGATTTGAGGAACCTTAGAGCTATGCAAAGTGTTATCAAGAAAGAATCAATGAAGACAAACAGGGAGTAGGCTGGAGAGGATCCCATCATTGGAATAATAACTACAACTACCCCAAGGAACCACACCAGTAGAGAATGAATCAATCATCTAAACAATAAAGGTACCATCATCCATAAACTCATGAACCTTCCAACTTTAGGTACACTCATTTATTTTATGGTCATTGTTATAAATGTCACATCTTTGGACATAAGGTTGTTGATTGCAGAAATATCAAAGTTGAAAGAGATGAAAATTTCAAATATAGTATGTATCAGAATTTTAGATCTCAAAACGCTACTCTGAAAAATCAAAATTCCATCTCTCCCCTAATGAATGATGTAGAATGTTTCAAATGTAATAATTTTTGTCACAAGGCAAGTGAGTGCAGAAGCAGGTTTGAGTATCCATCTAAGAAAGTCTGAAATTTTTTTTCTCTTGATATATTGTATGTGAGTTATGTATTAGTGTCAAGGTTCTTCTTTGAGTTATAAATTTTATATATGAGATATTTGTTTGGTTGTGAATAGATATATTATAAAGAATAATTTACAAGGATTTGGATTAAGAGTGAAGGGTGTACATACACTCTTAAGCCATTTCTTAAAATAAACTAACAATTTAAATCTTTATCTATATATTGTTTTTAATATTTATAATTTAATTTTAATATATTATTTATTAAACTATCATTTTTAATAAATTTTATAATAATGTTAAAAAAAAATTTATAATATTATTTTTGTATTTCTAAATGATTAGAATTATTCAATAATAATAATAATTTAAATTATAAGTTGTAATATGTTTTCTAGGAATATATAATAATAATAATAATAATAATAATAATAATAATAATAATAATAATTTAATTAATTTAATTTTTTATTATTTAATTTTATTTAATTATTATGTCTATTTTTATATGTAATTTGATTGGAGTTAATGTTTTTTTTTATGAGAAGTATATTTAAGTCTATAAGTGTGCTTCAAAATTTTTTGTTTAATTATCAATAATTATTAGGGTTTAACCTCTATAGAAATATTTTAAAATATTTTTAGGAGTAGTCATATATGAAAGGTTGAGATTATCTCAAAAGTAGTTATGTTATTTTTTCCCTTTCATTTAAATTGATTAATTAAGAAAAATGTCATATGAATAAGTGTTATATGAAATGAGCTATGACTTTTATCAAGACATGGTATTTATAAGCCATGGTATTGACGTATGTTATTGTAACAAAACCTACTTACAGGTTAGGAATATACAGGGTTAAGAATCTTGTTATATGTTGCTTTTAGATGTATATATGTTTAACTCATATATTAAATTTTTTATAAATAATAATATAATAATAATAATTTAAAATAAAACTATAAATTAGTACTTTTACAAACCATTTAATCTATATGGTTTCCTTACTTATAATGATCTCAAAAAATAGTTAAGATTTTTTTAGCCTTCCCTACACCAATATGGGTATTGAACACAATATCCATAAATTCCAAAAGAATAACACATCTATTTGTAGATAGTCTGTCTAAATAAGGGTGTTATCAACAACAATGACATAACAAAAAGAGAAAACACACTTCTATAATATAGCCTAAAATAACATAGATTAATTGTAAGAATATGAACTTGATGTAGGGACGATATCCCCTTCATTTTTTACTCCTTTAGTTTCTTTAAATCCTTTCCTTTCCATAGTCCTTTTTTCCCTTTCCCTACTTGTAGGAGTTCTCCCTCTTTTTTTCATTCTCACTATCCTCACTAATGGACCCCAAAGATCATATTTTTTTGACAATGCCACATAAGTTCTATCCATATTGTTTAATTTATGTAGAATAGGATATTGATGCATTCCCTTTTCCTTCATGATTTTAGAAATAAAATCTTCATTAAGCCAATATAGCTCTAACATTTTGATGCAAATGTTTTTCTTTGGACGCCTTGATATCCATGTGTATGGTGTCTAACTTATAAAATCAAGTGCCATATCCTTGATTAGAACTATTTCCTTTTCTCTCTACCTTAGTTTCAATTCTCTCAACTTCCTTCTTTACTATGCTTGTAAGATTTTGGTGCTAATGTTTCACTAATGCAATGGCTACAATTGTGTTATAATGTCCCATTTATCCTTTGTGAAAATTCTTAATCCTCATGGAACCCCTACTGCAACAAATCTGAATCTACTTCACCTACTTGATTTTAATATACATTAAAAAAATATTCTTTGAATACTGAAGCAAATTACTTATGCATCCTACACTACTTAAAATTTGATTACATGAAACAAAAAATTGAGCAAAGAACAAGATACATAGGACACAGTTATTTTTGGACAAAATAGTCCTCAGAAAAATCCAATGCAAGAAAATTGGTGCAATAGCTCTGGGGTTTTATATTATTAAGCAGTAATTATGAATACAAATGTTGGATGCCCTCCTCGCAAACCAGTGACAGAGAAAATACAATGGTAGAAAAATTGAGCGAGTTTTACCTCACCTCACCTGACAGATTTTGGTTGATCCGGCAGCAAAACTGGCTAACCCCGACTAATTCTACGTTGGCCCTGTGTAGGCCCTACGTCATCCCTACAGGCTCTGCGTCAGCTCTATGTTGTTTCTTCTACCACTACGTCAAATTCCTTGACATTTCCCCGAAAGTTCCAGCTTTATACGTGGAGGGAAGCTTCTACTTCTACACTGGACCTTCTGACTCTGCGTCAAGCTTGTGTGGGTCCAAATTGGCCCAACGTCAGTCCTCTTAGTTGTTGTGTTTCCTCCAGTAGATTTTCTCCACATCTGTGTCAATACTCATGAACTATCCCTGCCCCTCTACTGCAACTAATCACCTAGTTCAAATTTCTTAGCTTCCTAGCCCCAAAAATCGAACTCCAGATCAATTTGTTCTCTCTGTGTGTTTTTCTAAATGAACCCCAAGCCTCCTTCTTATACTTTTCCTGTGAAGACTTCAATGACTTAGATTAAGTCTCCAATCAATGGCTAAGATTAAAACTTGACTTGATCTGCCTTCTAGATCATTCTCACCGATATTTTGATTAGTACCCGTTAATATTTTAATTTTCCTGAGTTTAGACTTAGGAACCCCATTAAAAGTATTAATTATTTTAATAAAATACAATCTAGGGGGAATGTCACCAAATGGTTTATGGACTCTTTATAACTCATGTGCCTTAGCCTCTCCACCAATTTACATGGCTAGATCACATTCGATGCTACCAAAAAATAACAATCCCTCTTAGCGAGGAAAGTGATCTAGCAACAATGTCCAACTGTATGTTGCTTTGTTTTTGAAGCATCTACTTTTCGCACTGTTGCTGCAACCAACACTATCCTTCTACTACAATTGTACTACTACCGATGACACTGCCACTTCCACTGCTGCATTTGTACTACATTTCCCTCTCGAATGCTGCACTGCTATGCTACTAGCACTGCTACTGCTAGCACTGCATTCGTACTACAACTTAGTTGTGAAGAGAAGAAACTAAAAAACATCCAAAATTATTGAGCTTAACTGTGTTCATCATAATACCATGAATGTTGGAATCTAACTGCTACTAGTCTCTGACCCTGTGAATCTTCTGCATTGTTGCTAACTTCTACACTATGCCATCTGCACTGCTGCCTGATCAGTCTCTGGTCTCAAGCTACTACATGTGTCTCTCAAAACAATCCACTGCATTATCTGACACTAATTCCATCTCAATACTACTGAATCTCAAGCTCCCATAGCAAGGAATTGATCTAAGATGTGGACTCCTCCAGGATCATGCCCACATGTAGTCCTCCTGACTACACCTCAATACACTCCATTTCCCTCCTGGAGATGTGTGGGCACTCATGGAAAACTCCTCTTTGTCAATATTTTTTGGAGAAACCTTAGGATCATGTTTATCTTCCTTATCCTTTTGCTTCAAAGGACACTGGGATGCAAAGTGGCCCATATTGCCACATCTGAAACATTTCACCTTCAAAATGTCCTTCTTTCGCTTCTGCTTCTATTGTCCCTTTGATGCTAGAGTTGCATTTTCCTCCTCCTTGGTCTTTGTGCCACTCCCAATGCTACCATTGAGGTTGAACTTAATCAGATCCCTCCTTAATTCTTCTTGTTGAAGGGTTTCCCACATCTCCTCCCATGAAGATAGTCCTCCCGTGCCCAATATACTTTGGATGAAGACTTTCCATTCATCTAAGACTCCATTTAGGGTTGTCCTTACCATCCCAGTAGAATGAGGAGTAGAACCTACTGCAACAAGCTTGTCTCTGGTGTCCCTAAGACGTTGAAGATAGGAGTTAAATCCTTCTCCCTTCTACATCAATGTTCACCGCAAATTTTGTTCTAGGTATATATTCCATTGTTCAGAAGAGCCTTCATATTGTGAAGAAAAAGCTTCCCACATCTCTTGGGTGATATCTTTTCCCTGCAAGTGTGAGAGCCCATGATCTTGAAACGCATCGAGTATGAACCTCTTTTCCTTCCCCTTCTCGGCCTTTCACTTATTATTTTGATCATTGTCAGTGGGTACAACCACAACACTCTTGATGTAGGCTTCAAGATCGTACTCCTCCAGAACAACTTAGATTCTGGTCTTCCATATGACATAGTTGGAAGCTCCTTCCAGCCTATCCTGATATCTGAGCCCATGCCATGCCATCTCACCCAACTGTCCAACTGACTCCTCTAATCACTACTCAACTGCCAGCAAGTGAGAAATTCAAATTTTTTGGCAAAAAGTTCTCTGAGGAGAAAATTACCCTTCTATGTGTCGTCACTCTTTTCTAATGGATTTCTACATCAAAAGAAACTACGCCCTTTAATCACCGCACTTAGGCTCTACATCACTCCCTCTACTTCTGCAAACTCGTGAACTGGAAATCGTACCTCTTTGTCGACTCTCTTAGAGAGATTTTCCTCATAATCTATGCTTCCCAAAAAGGACTAGGCAATCCCTTCAAGGGGATTCGAATTGCTACCAAGTGCATATTTTGGCCTCTCTGCTTAGCATTGAATCTAGTCTTCCTATTTCAAAGTCAATGCTTCGATACCATGTGAAAATTCCTAATCCTCAAGGAACCCCTACTGCAGAAAATCTAAATCTACTTCACCTACTTGATTTTAATATACATTATCAAGTTATTCTCTAAATACTGAAGGAAATTACATCTACAGTCTACACTACTTCAAATTTGATTACATGAAATAGAGAACTGAGCAAAAAACAAGATACTTAGGACACAATCACTTTTGGACATAATAGTCCCCGGAAAAACCCAATGTGGGAAAACTGGTGTAGCAACTATAAGGTTTTTCTATTATTAATTAGTAATTCTGAATACAAATGCTAGTTGGCCTCCCAACAAACCAGTGAAAGAGAAATTGCAATGGTGGAAAAACTAAGTGAGTTTTAACTCACTTCACCTGGCATATTTCGGCTGATCCGACAGCAAACCTGGCTAACCCTGGCTACTTCTACATTGGCCCTATGTAGGCCCTGCATCATCCCTACAAGCTGCACGTCAACTCTATGGTGTCTCTTCTACCCACTACATCAACTTTCCCGGTTGTTGGAGGGAAGCTTCTGCTTTTGTGGTGTCCCTTCTAGCTCTACATCAGGCCTGCGTGGACCCATATTGGCCTAGCGCTAGTCCTCTTAGCTACTGCACTACCTCCAGTAGCTTCTCTTCACCTCTATGCCAATACTCCTGAACTATCCCTGCCCCTCTGCTACAACTAATCACCTAGTTCGAATTTCTCAGCGTCCTAGTCCCAAAAATCAAACTCTAGATCAATCTATTCTCTCAGTGTTTTTTTCTAAATGAACCCCAAGCCTCCTTCTTATAGTTTTCCCGTTGAGACTTAAACCAATAATATTAAGGATCTAATCTATGGCTAAGATTTAAAGTTGACTTGATCCACCTTCTAGATCATTCTCACCCATATTTTGATTAATACCCATTAATATTTTAATTTTCCTAAGTTTAGACTTAGGAACCCCATTAAAAATATTAATTATTTTAATAAAATACAATCTCGGTGGAATTTCACTAAATGGTTTATGGGTTCTTTAGAACTCATGTGCCTTAACATCTATTTTCATGGCTAGAGCACATTCAATGTTACCAAAAACTAACATCCTTCCCCATTTCCCATTCTTTCCTATATGAGCACGGCCAACATTTTCTACCCTACACCCTCTCCCAATTTGGTCACTCCTCTTGGACTAACTTCCTCACCTCTAGGAATTTATCTAGTGGAATAACCATCACCCTAAGAACATGAGACTATCCACCCATGTTGTTACTAGTTCAAAAGTTTACTACTGCAAGTGGGTTTCCATATAATGAAAAATGCTTACATGTTATCAAATTCTTGACCCATGTTTGATTCCTTGAGCTGCATCGAAGGGGGGTATTAGAATAATCATTGCACCTCTAGAAATTTATCATGTTGACTAGAAAGCACCCTAGGAACATGGGTCTAATCACCCACTCAAGATGATGTTACTAGTTTGGATGTTTACGAATACTTGCTAGTTTTGGTGTAATGTCAAACTTTTATACTTCCATTCTTCATGTTTTCCATAACTATTATTTAGTTCATTATCCTCCAATATCATACACAATTGAACCACAAACCTCCCTTCTAGGTTAAAAAAATCCATGGCTTAGCCAAACAATTAATGTCTCGTTTAGCATAAATATTCCCTCAATTTTAATGTGAATCTCAATAGAATGCCCCAAATTGACATTTATTCAATTTAGAGGCAACTCAAATCTATATTTCATCACACAAGTGGGCAGGTACCCAAATGATGGGAGGATCGACTAGTAGGATGGGATATCCAAACCATTATTTCCCCATATTCCCCCCATCCCATCCATTTCCATGATTTCAACACCATGATGATGACTTAATGTCACTCTTCTTGATAAACACACGATAATCCATTCCCCAAGCCTCCCTAACACCCCATATCAAAACATTATTGATACATTTTCCATTTGATATTACATTAAGTTTAGTTCACGAAGACTAATGACACTTGGTACAAATTTTAAAGCCCCTAATTTAATTAATATGAAAGTCATTCCACATTTTCACAACTATAATAGATACATTTTACATTTTATCTTTATTGCAATTAAACACTAAATTATATTTATTCTAAGAAAAACCTTATAATATATCTCATTCTTCCCTAAAGTATTTGGATGGAGGGCAACTAAAATGCTAGATAGAATCACTAGCCCGTAGCTAAACTAAAACTACTAGACCCGTTGAAACATTTTGTTTGAATTGATTGATTTAACTTAGAAGGGATGTGTCTCACAATAAAAATTTGTGGTTTTAGGAAAAGATATAATGGATTTATGACCTAGCCATTTATTTTAGCGCTAATAAACCATACCACTTCATGGATATGATACAAAGCTAAAAATATTTTATATATGATATTAATGGGCAAAATTTTAATGGTTTGAAATTATATATATGGGTCACATGCTCCAAACAATTTTTCCACTAGCATATAATCCATTCAGAGTTCCAGGTATTGTAACAAAAACCATGTAAAATTATTAATCTTTGGCACTTGAGAGGAATATGGATGTAATTTTTAAGATTATACACAATAAGGATGTGTCCCATGGGATAAATGATGGTTTGTAGTTAAAATAAATGATTTATGATAGATAATAAATTTTAATAGAGATCACAAGTTGTTATCAACGTCGTAGATTATGAAATAATTCCTTATGAATCAATATTTGTCCTATAAGAGAGATATATGATAATTCCAAGGATTGGGTGCAATATGAATAGTTTGTGTTGACAAAGACATGGTTTAAAGAAAAACAATATATATTTAGACCCTAACCAATTATCTTAGGGCTTATGGGTCGTTTATTAGTCTCATGACCACCACATAATCCATCTAGAAGGAACCCTTTTCCTATGAGAGGAATATCTACTTATTATTTAATATTTAGTCCAACAAGAATGGGTATTGTCTTACACCATGATTTTATTATATAGTTAAAGATTTATGCGCTAACTAATCCTTATTAAGGTTCATATCCCATGCATATAACTTCATACCCTAACACATACCCTACACAAAGAATATTTAACCTCTAAAAGGAATAAATGATCAATTTTGAGGATTAAGTGCAATATGGATGATAGAGGCGTAAGCCATGGATTAGGGATGAAATCAAGATTTTAGGCAAGACAAACAATGCTTTCAAGAATTTTAAGTAATGCATGGAGTCCCAAACCACAATTACTCTATGAATACATAGTATTTATCTTTTGATGGGAATATGGGGATAAGTTTTTGAATTATGCACACTAGATACAAGTCTTGTGGATCACACTATATATTAAGGCTTAAGTATAGGGATTTAGGTTATACATAATTCTTTTGGGGATCATATGCAATACATAGAGCCTAATACCAAGCCTTAATACTTAAATATTTGTCCTTTGAGTGGAATACAACTATTTTGAACATTGGGCATAATGATGCTGGGTTTTTGGCTCAAACTACCATCGAGGGTTGGGAGATAAAGATAAAATCAAAATAAATATTTCTTATAGTGATCCTAGGATACATATAGGGCACTAATAATGACACGGTACTTAGATATGTAATATTTATCATTTAAGAGGAATATGGAGTCATTAGACTAGGTGTAACAAATATAGCTTTCATAGCCCACGACATTATTTGAGGATGAGAATTAGGGTAGTTAATATATTTTGAGATTATAAGCAATGCAGAATATCTTATATCACAGAATTTTCCTTAGATGAATATGTGTTTAATTTTGAAGAATGGGCATGGTAAATATGTCTCTCATGGTCTACATTATTGGTAGCCTTGCTTAGTGAGTGACTAGTAAATTCACTAGTGAAAACAATTTACGACTAAAAAATAAGTATTTATTCCCTAACTATTTCTTAAGGGATAATCGAGTAGGCATGGGGTCTCGAAGAATGACAGAAACCCTATTTTATTTTTCACGTACAACTGATTAATGCTCAATTTCAAGGATTTGGACAAAGAAAGATATTGTTTTCTAGCCTAAGCATGATTTAGAGAGGGAAACTGTGCATTTGATCCATGTGATAGATGTTTTTAGGAACTGTAAGGCATATTTTATGCCATAAATAATGACATAGGTCTCCAACAAGGAATATTTAATCTCAAAGAGGTATATGTTCATTATTTTGAGGATTTGGCATAACTAAGATGGTTCATATGGACCAAGCCATGGTTTGAGGATAAAAGTAAGATATTTAATCCCTAAATTAAACAATTATGGAATAATGATATTTAAGTCCTAAATAATTCTTTTAGGACTTACTAGGATTTATGCCCTAAATAATTCTATTAGGGCTCAATAATTATGGACAAGGAATAAGAGCATGACATAGTCCTTAGATAAAGATGTTTTGGCCTATGAGAGAAATATGGGCCTAATAATTATAGTCAGGAACAATAGGGATCTACCTCATGGACCACATCAAGCTAATTGAGGCAAAAGGAACTAGGGAGTATATTTTGAGAAGTAACAAACTAACATTTTGTTAACAAACTAAGTTTACATGTTTATCACTATGGTTATTTTGGGGATCTTGATGGTTCATACTACGAAAGAAAAGTTTATACTTTTTCCAATTCCATATATATCTATATATAATTATGATGATTTATACCCCCCACACACACGTGCACTTCAATAGCTATTTATGCTACACAATCAAGACCTAAATAGAAATCCATTCACACTAAGGCCAAAAAATTTATCCAGTATTAAATTTTTGTATGATCATGAAATTCCAAGGTGTTCTAATATATATTTGAGGATATTCAAACTTTGATAAGAAATATTCCCATCCATACTTTCTTAGAAATTTCCATTAAATTTAATGTTGTTAAAAAAATTAATTTCTCATTAAATTACAAACTTTACTAATATAATTTGCTAGAACACAAACACATATTTCTTTTTTGAAAAATATTATTATTTCTCAATTTTTAACCTATATAAGAAATTCAAAATACTATTTTATACCATTTATATTATATCACAATTTTAAAATACATGTTTACTATTTCTCTCATAAATTTTAGTTTCTAATCATTTTTTTTCCAAATAGAAAAATAATCCTTCACATTAATCTCTGAAGCTAAACTAAAACTACTAGACCTGTTGAAACATTTTGTTTGAACTGATTGGGTTAACTTATAAGGGATGTGTCTCAAAGTAAAAAGTTGTTGTTTTAGGAAAAGATATAATGGATTTATGGCCTAGCCATTTGTTTTAGGGCTAATAAACCATACCACTTCATGGATATGATACAAACCTAAAAATATTTTATAAATGATATTATTGGGCAACATTTTAATGGTTTGAAATTATATATATGGGTCACATGCTCCAAACAATTTTTCCACTAGCATATAATCCATTCAGAGTTCCATGTATTGTGACAAAAACCATGTAAAATTATTAATCTCTGGCACTTCAGAGGAATATGGATGTAATTTTTAAGATTATACACAATAAGGATGTGTCCCATGGGATAAATGATGGGTTGAGGTTAAAATAAATGATTTATGATAGATAATAAATTTTAATAGAGATCACAAGTTGTTATCAACATCGTAGATTATGAAATAATTCCTTATGAATCAATATTTGTCCTATAAGAGAGATATATGATAATTCCAAGG
Organism: Pinus taeda; assembly: GCA_000404065.3. Lineage (NCBI taxonomy): Eukaryota > Viridiplantae > Streptophyta > Pinopsida > Pinales > Pinaceae > Pinus > Pinus taeda. The sequence continues at coordinate 128,364 of APFE031542830.1, forward strand.
ATTGGGTGCAATATGAATAGTTTGTGTTGACAAAGACATGGTTTAAAGAAAAATAATATATATTTAGACCCTAACCAATTATCTTAGGGCTTATGGGTCATTTATTAGTCTCATGACCACCACTAATCCATCTAGAAGGAATACTTTTCCTATGAGAGGAATATCTACCTATTATTTAATATTTAGTCCAACAAGAATGGGTATTGTCTTACACCATGATTTTAGTAGATAATTAAAGATTTACGCTCTAACTAATGCTTATTAAGGTTCATATCCGATGCATATAATTTCATACCCTAACACATACCCTACACAAAGAATATTTAACCTCTAAAAGGAATAAAGGATCAATTTTGAGGATTAAGTGCAATATGGATGAATCTAGAGGCGTAAGCCATGGATTAGGGATGAAATCAAGATTTTAGGCAAGACAAACAATGCTTTCAAGAATGTTAAGTAATGTATGGAGTCCCAAACCACAATTAATCTATGAATACATAGCATTTATCTTTTGATGGGAATATGGGGATAAGTTTTTAAATTATGCACACTAGACACAAGTCTTGTGGAGCACACTATATATTAAGGCTTAAGTATAGGGTTTTAGGTTATAAATAATTCTTTTGGGGATCATATGCAATACATAGAGCCTAATACCAAGCCTTAATACTTAAATATTTATCCTTTCAGCGGAATACAACTATTTTGAAGATTGGGCATAATGATGTTGGGGTTTTGGCTCAAACTACCATTGAGCGTTGGGAGATAAAGATAGAATCCAAATAAATATTGCTTATAGTGATCCTAGGATACATATAGGGCACTAATAATGACACAGTACTTAGATATGGTATATTTATCATTTAAGAGGAATATGGAGTCATTAGACTAGGTGTAACAAATATAGCTTTCATAGCCCACAACATTATTTGAGGATGAGAATTAGGGTAGTTAATATATTTTGAGATTATAAGCAATGCAGAATATCTTATATCACAAAATTTTCCTTATATGAATATGTGTTTAATTTTGAACAATGGGCATGGTAAATATGTCTCTCATGGTCTACATTATTGTTAGCCTTGCTTAGTGAGTGACTAGTAAATTCACTAGTGAAAACAATTTACGGCTAAAAAGTAAGTATTTATTCCCTAACTATTTCTTAAGGGATAATAGGGTAGGCATGGGGTCTCAAAGAATGACAGAAACCCTATTTTATTTTTCACGTACAACTAATTAATGCTCAATTTCAAGGATTTGGAGAAAGAAAGATATTGTTTTCTAGCCTAAGGATGATTTAGAGAGGGAAACTGTGCATTTGATCCATGTGATAGATGTTTTTAGGAACTTTAAGGCATATTTTATGCCATAAATAATGGCATAGGTCTCCAACAAGGAATATTTAATCTCAAAGAGGTATATGTTCATTATTTGGAGGATTTGGCATAACTAAGATGGTTCCTATGGACCAAGACATGGTTTTAGGATAGAAGTAAGATATTTAATCCCTAAATTACACTTTTATGGAATAATGATATTTAAGTCCTAAATAATTCTTTCAGGACTTAATGGGATTTATTCCCTAAATAATTCTATTAAGGCTCAATATTTATGGACAAGGAATAAAAGCATGACATAGTCCTTAGATAAAGATGTTTTGGCCTATGAGAGAAATATGGGCCTAATAATTATAGTCAGGAACAATAGCAGTCTACCTCATGGACCACATCAAGCTAATTGAGGAAAAAGGAACTAGGGAGTATATTTTGAGAAGTAACAAACTAACATTTTGTTAACACACTAAGTTTACATGTTTATCACTATGGTTATTTTGGGGATCTTGATGGTTCATACTACGAAAGAAAAGTTTATACTTTTTCCAATTCCATATATATTTATATATAATTATGATGATTTATACCCCCCACACACACGTGCATTTCAATAGCTATTTATGCTACACAATCAAGACCTAAATAGAAATCCATTCACACTAAGGCCAAAAATTTTATCCAGTATTAAATTTTTGTATGATCATGAAATTCCATGGTGTTCTAATATATATTTGAGGATATTCAAACTTTGATAAGAAATATTCCCATCCATACTTTCTTAGAAATTTCCCATTAAATTTAATGTTGTTAAAAAAATTAATTTGTCATTAAATTACAAACTTTACTAGTATAATTTGCTAGAACACAAACACATATTTCTTTTTTGAAAAATATTATTATTTCTCATTTTTAACCTATATAAGAAATTCAAAATTCTATTTTATATTATTTATATTATATCATAATTTTAAAATACATGTTTACTATTTCTCTCATAAATTTTAGTTTATAATAATTTTTTTTTCCAATAATATATTATTAAAAATGGCACTTCAAATAGAAAAATAATCCTTCACATTAACCTCTACAGCTAAACTAAAACTACTAGACCCGTTGAAACATTTTGTTTGAATTGATTGAGTTAACTTAGAAGGGATGTGTCTCACAATAAAAAGTTGTGGTTTTAGGAAAAGATATAATGGATTTATGACCTAGCCATTTATTTTAGGGCTAATAAACCATACCACTTCATGGATATGATACAAAGCTAAAATATTTTATATATGATATTAATGGGAAGCATTTTAATTGTTTGAAATTATATATATGGGTCACATGCTCCAAACAATTTTTCCACTAGCATATAATCCATTCAGAGTTCCATGTATTGTGACAAAAACGATGTAAAATTATTAATCTCTGGCACTTGAGAGGAATATGGATGTAATTTTTAAGATTATACACAATAAGAATGTGTCCCATGGGATAAATGATGGTTTGAGGTTAAAATAAATGATTTATGATAGATAATAAAATTTAATAGAGATCACAAGTTGTTATCAACATCGTAGATTATGAAATAATTCCTTATGAATCAATATTTGCCTATAGGAGAGATATATGATACTTCCAAGGATTCGGTGCAATATAAATAGTTTGTGTTGACACAGACATGGTTTAAAGAAAAATAATATATATTTAGACCCTAACCAATTATCTTAGGGCTTATGGGTCGTTTATTAGTCTCATGACCACCACATAATCCATCTAGAAGGAATCCTTTTCCTATGAGAGGAATATCTACTTATTATTTAATATTTAGTCCAACAAGAATGGGTATTGTCTTACACTATGATTTTATTATATAATTAAAGATTTACGCTCTAACTAATGCTTATTAAGGTTCATATCCCATGCATATAACTTCATACCCTAACACATACCCTACACAGAGAATATTTAACCTCTAAAAGGAATAAAGGATCAATTTTGAGGATTAAGTGCAATATGGATGAATCTAGAGGCGTAAGCCATGGATTAGGGATGAAATCAAGATTTTTGGAAAGACAAACAATGCTTTCAAGAATGTTAAGTAATGTATGGATTCAGAAACCACAATTAATCTATGAATACATAGCATTTATCTTTTGATGGGAATATGGGGATAAGTTTTTAAATTATGCACACTAGACACAAGTCTTGTGGAGCACACTATATATTAAGGCTTAAGTATAAGGATTTAGGTTATAAATAATTCTTTTGGGGATCATATGCAATACATAGAGCCTAATACCAAGCCTTAATACTTAAATATTTATCCTTTCAGCGGAATACAACTATTTTGAA
>APFE031542830.1:134434-186214 GCA_000404065.3 Pinus taeda
ATATATATATTATCACCCACATAACACAAGTGTAACTTCTTTTTTAAGAAAATGTTGGTGAAAAATACTATGTCACTATTAAATATTCACTCTCCTCTTTGTTTTGTTAATCCCCACTCAAGCTAATTTTTCATATCTATAATATATTCAATTTATGTGGAAGTCGAACAATCTCTTAACATAAGTGTACATTTTCCCTCAACCGGGGTGTAAACTATGTAAATGTTGAAGAGATGGGAATTTGGGGGTTGTGCCCGCCACCTATTGATTATATTCAACATTAATTTCATGGAGGAGTATAGCATGAGCAGGTTCATTGTGGCATGCATGTGTACAGTTGGCATGGAGGGTTGGCTTGTTTATATACGAGGTGTGTTTGAGGATTTTGTTTCTACAGACAAATATTGGAGAGGAGGGTAGGGTATGGTCATAGCTCTCCCTCTCTATTATGGCAGCTAGTTCGTTCAGTGGGAAGAGTGACTTTGGATTTTTGGAGAATTACTTGCGTTGGAATTTATTCTCACTTCAAGCTGTATAATGTGCTGGTGAGGGTTCTAACTATTTTCATTCGTTTTCCTTCTTAGTCCTTCGCCTTGAGTTGTTTGCATGGTGCTTTCGAATTCCAGAGGTGGTTTACATTGTTGGGGCTAGTATGTCTATCATTTATTGTGTGTTTCTTGGTTGTTTTTAGAATTCGATGGGCTATTTGGTTCCCAGGGGTCTGTATTTTATGAAGTTATACTCATGGAATGTCATGATTTAGGAAATATAATTTATTTTCAAACTTGAAAATTGTATTTGGAAATTTGGAAAGTGGGATGTCAAATCGTTTAGAAATGCTTCGGGTCACTTGTTAATTAGCTACTTAGTTTTTTATGAAACATGCATGAGCATAATTATGCATTTAATGGTGGTGCATTGTGAGGGGTATATTGAAGGTGGTGATTCTCCAACAACCCCTTTTGTAATTGGTAGGCTTTGAATTAATTTTCATGAGCTTTGGGGATTTTTTAGTGGTTTTATATTTAGGTAGTAAATCTAATTGTTTGCTAGTATGTCTTTCCTTTGCTATTGTTCTTTTGTAGCTCATAGCTACCTAGTGTTTCCCCTCTATATAACAGCTATGCCTCCTAGCAAATGCATGTGTTGTAGAAGGGTCGGGGGTAGCCATGTTTCTTTGAGATAGAGAAGGGTCAGTCGCTTCACTTATGATTTAGTAGCTACATATTTTATTGTTATTCCTCTAGATTCGAGAAAGGAAATTAGTGCATTGGAATGTCAATATGGAATGGAATGAGAATTTTATTCTAACTAAGAGTGGCTTGAAAATTCTTGGAAAAAGACTCATGGCCATGGTTATTGTAGGTGCAAGAAGAAATAATTTCTGAAATCATTATCTTTTCGTTAACAAATGATCATCTTGTTGTGATTGGTCCTTAAAGATAATTTGGTGGAAAAATATAATGATTTCTCCTTCTTAGAGGATGTTAAAACAATCTTTACAAATAAGTTATTATGTTTGGACGACTTGGATTCCCATTTGTCATGTGTTGAGGGTTACATTCTAAGTGATTCTTAGAAAGGAGACCTTTCAGGTGCACAAGTTCAAGTGCTCAAGTTCCAGGAACAATTTCTTATTTTCAAAATGATTTGTGTCACTGAGATTTGGAAGTGTTGTGTTGATTGTGTTCGAAGTTGCCAACAGGGAAGGGGGTCCCCTCGATGCGAATTCCCAATTAGACCCCACACCATTTGGAGTAGGATCCTGTTGAATCCTTGAAATTCATTGTGACAACATGGGGGATTAACACCTGGTCGGGACCTTGAAAGCAACTCCTTTTCGATTTGGTATAGTGGCTCTGACTGGGGAGAATGGGACCAGTTTCCCAAAGAGGATTGATTTGATAATGTTCATGGGGTGATATAAGATGTAGCGGTGAACAATTCAACTAACTGTAATCTAATCTAAATAATAAAAACATGCATATATCTTAATGTAACATTACTTAACTATAAATATACCTGGGAATAAACTAAAGTATGTGATCTACAAAGATGTCTCAAATAAATTGGTAATAAAGATCATTCAACTACCAAAAGAAATGAAATCATTTAATGATAACTATTTTGGATAAATAGTTAGACAAAAAAATTGAGAAAACTCTATCATATATGATAATTGTTCATGTATTCAAAATGGAATAGAAGCTAAAACATCATACAAAAGTGCAATAATGCAAAACTATAACTTAGATTTTCATACATAAGACAATCAAAGGAAAGTGTATTGCTAATACATAAATAAAACACAATCATACGATAAAAGTGCCATATATGAAAGGTATTTCTCATGGGTTCAACAATGTTGGTCCAATTTCATCCAATCAAATACACTCTAAGAGTACAGAAGTGTAATTTCAGTAGAGCATGCTCGACATTCAAAGAAAAATAGATATTGTTCCACTAATTTCATCAAAACCTTCCCAAAAATACAAAAGTGTAATTTCTTAAAAAGTGTTTTTGATAAAATTATGGAACCCTCTCTAAATGCATGAGAGTGGTTTAAATACTAAAATACATGCCTCAAAAATAGATTATTATACATGGAGTCTGATGGTCTCCTCACCAAATATGCATATGTGAAGCCACACAACTTCACTCGCTTTGTCTGTTCGTACCATATTCCAAACTTGGTAGTGCATATGAGGTACTGTAGAACATGTTTAGTTTCCTTGCAAAATAATTTGGTTGGACTAACCATAGCTTGGCTCGGTTTTTTGACTGCATAGCACATATATATTCATGTGTTCATAAGGTACATCAGTGAACCCACTAGTTGCTGATAAATGGTAGGATCCACTTCCTCACCTAAAGTGGCATCCTCCTTCCTCCAGTTGGTCACTAGAGGTGTCTCCATGGGTTTGCAACTCTCCATGTGGAATCTCTGTAGCATCTCATTTTCATACTTTCCTTGAGAGAAAAACAATTCCCCATCACCTTTCCATACTTCCAAGCCGAGGAAGTAGTGCATGAGACCCATGTCCTTCATTTAAAATTCTCTTGCAAGGTCCTCCTTGCAATATCTAATCATCTAATCATCACCATTTAAAATTGAGTCATCAACATATATGACAATAATGAGAAATTTACCTTATACCAAGATATAATATATGTTTGCATTTGCTTCACTTTTGGTGAAGCAAAAAATGGTGAGATAGCTATTGATCCTTTTGTACCAAGCATGGGGTGCTTGATTGAGATCGTACAACACTCGCTTGATTTTTCACACATGAGACTCTCAATCAAAAGTATTAAAGCCATATGGTTTCTCAATTTACACCTCCTCAATAAATCCATTGAGAAATGTTGTTTTTACATCCATCAGGTGGATCTTCCACCTTGTCTACACAACTAGAGAAAGAATTGATCTAATGGATGAGTACCTTTCTATAGGATAAAAGGTATCCTCATAGTCAATCCCTTCAACTTGATAGTACCCCTTGGCCTTGCGACCACTTCCAAAACATTGTTCTTTAAAATGGTTTCGTATTCTTCCACCATTACATCAACCAATATAGGTTTCTCTATTGCTTCCTCAAAAGAGGATGGCTCTCTCTCTACAAGATCATCGGTCCTCAAAGCCATGTACCAATCAGGTGGTCTTTTCCATGTGCACAAATTTGAAGGAGCACCCACATTCTACCTCACATCCTGCACAAGTCTCTGAGCTTGCTTGATTCTTTTCCTAGCTTCTCTGGATGGTTCTACTTGAGTGGTTGTCTCCACTCTCTTCTCCTCAACTTGTGGTTACTCCACAACTTCCTAAGGTTCTTCCTCTGGAGCTAGAAGCTCCTCTTTTAGTGTGATCCGAAGCTCCCTCTCATGAGAGCACTTCATCACTTTCGCCTCATCAAAATTTACATCCCTTCACACAACTGTCATTCTAAGGGATGGAAAGTACACATGGTAGTCTTAGGGAGTTTCTATGTAACCCACAAATACCCCCAAATCTTCTATTGGCTCTAGCCTCTTCCTTGATTCATTAGAGACATGGTAGTAAAACTATGCTCCAAAAATCCTGAAGTGCAACACATCCAACTTTCTCCCTGAGAAATGATCCTCTAGTGTAATCATGCCTAGAATCAAATGAGGACTTTGATTATGAAAATAGATAAGTATGTAACATGTCTAGGTGAATAAGTGTATAGGTAGGCCTTGGTCATGCAACATCGCCCTCATTTCTCCCAGAATGCTACGATTCTTTCTCTCATGCACCCCATTCTGTTGTGGGTTGTGCGGTGTTGTCATCTCTCATCGAATTCCTCATTTTGTATAGAAGTTTTTGAATTCATTTGAAATGTACTCACCTCCATTATCACTCCTAAGATCCTTCACCTTCTTACTAGTTTCTTTCTTAACCAATTCCTTGAATTTTATGAACTTAGAGAATGTCTCATATTTCTTGTGCATGAACAAGATCCAAAACTTTTGTGAGAAGTCATTAATAAAAATGACAAAATGTTTGTGACTCGTACTGGAAGATGTCAAGAAAGGTCCATAGACATCAAAGTGGATGCTTTGAAGGACTGCATGTTTTTTGTTATCCCAATCATGGAAAGTGGATTTTGTGTAGCTCCTCAAAGTATATCCTTTTCATACATCTTATTTCTAAAGTGCTCCTTTGGGGAGTCTTGTGGTTATCTGCTACATAATATTCAGGGCTCCATGATACAGATGGCTCAGTCTTCTATGGAAAATTTCATCGACATCAGGTCTTTGTACCTTCTCCACCTTATTCCTTAATGCAACATAGTCTTCCACATCTAAATTATACTGATTCTTCACACAAACCCTGATCTGCTTCATCTGTCTCGTGGCTATGTGTCTCAAGAATGCTTTTCCTTTGTTGAAGATCACATCATAACCATGATATCCAAAACTACAATAGAGATGATATTTTTCTTTTGGCCTAGAATGAACATGACATCCTTGAGCTTGAGGGGGGATCTTGAATCCATCTAAGAGGTGACTATACCAACTTGGTCAACTATACCTTCCATCATCCCCCAACTCAATGTGCATCTGTAGATATTTTTCTTCTAGGTCACTGAAAAACTCTCTACACCTTGTCATGTGGAACGATGCACATGAGTCCAAGTACCATACACTCCCCATCACTATGCTAGCCATGCATGAAATGAGGGTAAAGTCCATATTTAATAGTGAAGCCAAAGCTTCACCTACTAATCCTCCTGAGGTCTTCTTTTATTCCTTTTTGTGTTGAGACTTTGTGGCACAATGCCTGAATTCATGATAATAGAAGCATTTTGTTTTCCACAATTTTTTCTTCTTGCCTCCTTGACTAGACTCTGTCTTGGGTTAATATTTCTTCACTTTTCCCTTCTTTCCCTTTCCAACCAATGCAAAGTTTTCTCCATCCTCGCCCATGGATGAAGTACCATCTATGGTATTCTACCTTATTTGCTCATCTACCAAATCAGACCATAAGTGCTCCCAATTTTGTAGTTTATCCCTCATGTTCACTGAATCTTCATAGCTATGCTAGCTCTTAGGAAGGCCCAGAAGAGCTAGGCTTACCAAGTCTTCTTCATGAACATTTACAACAATCCCAACAGGTTAAAAATGACATTGTGTGAACTTGCTCAAATACTGCAAAATAATGTCATTCTTCTACATATTAATACTTTGAAGTTCATCCTTGAGCGCCAACTTTGTGTGGTCACTATTATTCTCAAACAATTATGTCAGTGATTTCCACATTGAAAACAAAATTTCTTATCTGTGGATATTTGAGACAATATGATCTCATACTCACTCCAAGATTCTTCTCCTCACCTTCGCTACATATTTCTTCCACTGAGAAAGGTTCTCGACATCATATTCAAGTGGTTTCACAACCTCTATGTTGATGTATTCTATTAATCCATTGTCATCCAATAAATCCTCCATGTGATCCTTCCATGCAACAAAATTAGAGGTTCCTTCCAAGTCATAATCTAACCTCAATCCATTCAAGGCTATCTTCTTAGCTCTAAAGAGATCATGTTGCGCTAAACTCCAAATTCGAACCTCGTGAGAATAAAATTTGAATTTTTTTGTCTAATGTGAATCTAGCTCTGATACCATGTAGATATTAGGATGTATATTTGAAAATTCTTATGGATTTTAAATAAAAGTCACAAGACACAAACCTAATATACTTCTCTGCATAAAGTAATTCCCAATTTAGAACAAAAATATCAAACATGCAATAATAAATCACACACATGCAAATAATATTTTTACTGGGGAAAGAAATATGCTAAAAACCCTAATGTCTACTTACGATAATGTGATGAATAGAGATGTATTACAATTTCTTACTCAACTGAGCACAACCTATAAGTACATAACCTATATCTCTACTCACTAAGAATATTTGACCCAAACAGAGTCAATTTTTGCCTCTGCTTGAGCTCCTATTTCATTGCATTGTTCCTTGAGAATTTAGACCCCTGTCATTTAGGATTTTTTCAAAAATGGATTGTGGAGTTCCTTAGGCTGATCATCTGACTTCATACAACACTTATACATTCAAGAATATTCTACAACGGATGTTACACTGCCTTGGAATCTCCACTAAGCCGAGGGAACTCAAATTCTCTACATGAACTAGCTATTTTGCGTTGATTTATCAGCTAACTAGATGAACATTGAGTTTGACTGAAATCCCACTGCACAACTGACCCTCCAATATATCCTCCAATAGTTAGAACTAGTTTAACTTAGAAAAACTTAGATAATTGACCTTGATTGCTACGAATTAGGAACCACACATGCTTCGCTGAAGTCTAATTCCTCCAACTCTAATTTTCTAAGTAAACTGGGTGACACAAGGCCTGTCGCATAAGTTAACTGCATTGAAGTTGTCCACTGATGTGGAAATTCAAATTTTCTCAATTTAATCAAAGGAAATCAAATTGATAATTTCTTGCTTCATTTTTCAACAAGTACTAACTTAGAAGAGACACACGATCAATGTAATAGAAAGATTACTAAATATATGAAATAGTTCACAAGATAATAATGACCGTAATAGCATAAAGTACATGAATTCAATAATATACATACTAAATAAAACGAATTAGTTCATTAACATTAGCTAAAAGGAAATAAAATACATCACAAATATATCAAGAATAGCCTTACTACATCCATGAAATATGCATGAAGACATGTCGACTATGAGCTTCTTATTATAGAGTGAAAGTTCCAAACATACAATTACATTGATAAGACACTAACCCCAATAGTGTAACATGAAACCAAAACTTCTCCAAAGAATGATATTCCTGCTATGCTAGGCTAGAGAATCCAAGGCTCTAAATCTATGATTAAAATCCCCTTGCTTGAGTTACGACAGTTTATTATAACAAATGAAATGACCCTTCATCTCCGTTTGTGACATTTGAGTTTCCCTCATGACTCTTAGACTTCTTTTGACTTTTCCTAAAAAATGGATTTTCACATTCCACAATTGACTCAGACTTCGACTTAGATATTTTATTTCAAAAACAATAATACAAAAACCCATATAAGATAATAATATGTAGAGCCTAATAAGATAGACTAGACTCATTAATCTTGAGTTTGGGGAAAATGTAGCTCAAAAATTCAACTTGCACTTTTGTGGTTACATATTGATGCCAAGCTTTATACTGTGTGATCGCCTCCTCAAACTTTATAAGAAGGTTAGGCTGAAAAGAACTCTAGTTTCCATCACATCTGGGTATATGGTTTTGGAACCACTTTTTTCTTATTTTTGCAAGAATACAAACTTCATATTGATTTTAGTAGGACCACCTATGTAATTTTTCATGTTGTGTCTGTTAACCTCCAAGTCTTCTTTGGCAGTGATATGCTTTAGGTGGTTCATTTATTCCTCGATCTTCTTCGTGACCAAGTATTTTCCCTTTGTTTATGAAAATGGACCTACTGAGGGAATCTTGTCTGCTTGAACCAAGGAATCCAATCTATTATATAACCATGCATACGCAGCTAAAATATTGGCCAGAAATGTGACGATTTGTTTTTTACTTATATGAGCACTCTAACTTCAACATTTTCCAACTCTGCTTATTGTCTTGCTTTCTTGACCAATTATGTTATTGTGCTCCTGTACTTAATTCCCCACTCATGGATCCTGGTAATGGCTACATAAATGACTTTCAAGGCCTTCACATTTTCTAGTGATTTTCTTTGCATATCAAGTAAAGGAACTACTACTTTATGCAAGGTGACCAACTCCTCATAAAGATGCACCATAGTGTCTCCCAATGCCTAGATCTTGCCATATATAGATGCTTGAAGCTATTTAAAGAAATCATTTTTAGAATACAATCTCTAGTTCTACACTTCGAGTTGTTATATATTTTGTTTTACAACTTCCATATTATTTTCCATTTATTTTTTTCTGCCATCAGGATATCTATACTTTCATTGGAAGCACCTACAAAGGCTAAGTTAGCTACAACAATGGTATGATTATTCCTTCTGGTGTTAGCAATGATCACCCTTTCCATGTGAATGAAAACAAGATGTTCCACATCATCAGGAAAGTGTTTCTTCCTTTCCTACACAATTCTATTCTAGAGCTCATTAAAGGTTATGCTCAATATATCCATGGCCTAGTCTTCATCTAGAGGAGAGATTTCTTCTTCACCACTTGGGGATGTCCAATATGTAAGGGGAGGCAAAGTTTAATTGATGATTCATTCCATATTGGGCATGGGGTCAACATATTGGTTATGTTCCCCTTGTTTGATCTCCATGTCCATGGGTACTATTTGCTCCTTTATCTCTTGAACAAGCTTTAAAGTTTAGATCTTGCTTCTTCTTATTTTCTTATTCTTCAAGTTGTTTCTTCCTTTCTTCCTCTACCTACTTCAATATGATTCCTTCTTCTTGTTTTCTTCTTAGTTATTCTCTTCCCTTCATTTCCTCTTGTTCCTTCCCCTCTCTTCATTTTTCTTCTGTTCTTTCTCTTGTTTCCTCTCTACTTCCCACTACTTCCATTTCCTTTATGCTGCCAAAGTTGCTTTTAGAATAGCTAGATGTGCTTTGAATTTGTGGCTTTTCTCCTTTTCTAGGTTGTGGAAAACCTTCCTCTTGTACTTAATAGTCACTGGACAATTCTCTTCCAATTTCTTTTCTTATTGAATAACACTTTGTTCTAGAAATGCTTTGGTAGGGCCTGCCTAGTGAATGTGGCCGAGAGGCATTATAACGATTTTCATATTTTCTTCCTCTATCCTGACATAGGTCCCATATGGCCAGACAAAGTGTAACTTTCACAATGTTTCTTTCACACTTCTCTGGGATCATATTAATGAAATTCTATTGTACTAATATTGAAGCTTTTCTAATCTATGATTTCATTTTCTACGAGCTTCAAGTTCTTGATCTCATAAGATCCCACCTACAGGGGAAGAGTAGGCCATGGTTCCTTACTCTTCCTTTGTAGTAGTATAGTTAAACCTATGAAAAGATGATATGCAACATCTTGCATGACTACTTTGTCTATGCCATACCTCAAAAAAAGGTGAGATAGTTTCTTGTAGCCAAACAGTCTAAGGTAAGTGCCATCTATTAAAGCAATCCAATCTACAACTTCTTATACTGAACTCAATTTCTTGGGAGACATGCAAGGGGCTTCTTCTTCAAAGATCATTTGGTATAGGACCTTGAATAAATCATCAACTACCTTTTCAAAGACTCCCCTATGACTACATTATGCCAACAATCCACGCCAGAGAAACCATTGTGAGCACATATACCATCCAACAGGTAGGAAAACATGTAGAATTGTTGATGCTTACACTTTGGTGGGCTCTTCATTTTGTTCAAGTTTATATTTAGCTGCTAAGGCACAAGATTTGACCAGTTGAATATATTCCCATGTGAGACAATCTAGTATAGAATGTACACCCATAATTTATAGAAGGATTTGTATTCTTGTGCTCATAAATCTGACAACATAAAACTATCAAGTATTGAAACAACTTTCTAAGTGATTTGGTCAGATAAGTATTGTTGTTGTCCGGTTAAACTTTTATGATTCCTTTACCCACATATTGACCACTTAGTATTGAGATAACATATTGCTACATAGAAGTGAGATTCCATATATTGCTCAGGCTTAGGAAATTAGTAGGCCATGTTGATGTCATGTGCTTGGTAGGAGGAAAGATGTTGCCCACTAGCATTTTTTAAATACATGCTTCGTATCTAATCCTTGTATGATCCATTTGACGACATCTACACACAATAAGACCAGGAATTTTCAAGAAACCTTGTGAAGCCGTGACCTTTGGATATTAATGTAAACATGTATGTCCTCCAAATATTCTTTGAATTACGTGGCAGTGAATGAATCATTGACAATATTCCATGTAATATCATATTCCTTCTTAATGGATAAATATGTATAAAAACAATGGGAACTAATGTTGAAGGACTTTTAACAACTTCCTAAGTACTCCTTCTTGTAGCCTCCTTTAATGCTAATGGAAGATAAGTATGCTCAAGACCTAGAATACCTGTAACAAGATATATACTCATGGAAGTAACAAATTAGCTTTAAACATATCATTTCAATAATCAATCTAAAAGAAACAACACACTGATTGAGGAGAGATATTACACAATGCTAGGATGCAAGAGGGCAGGTTGAGCTCTGGAATTTTACATTGTGCAGTGAGAGAGGAGGATTTCATATTTTCAATTGATATATGGATGGATTGAGGCGTGGGGCTATTGGAAACAATGTTAATACTGAGGAGGGGGTGAATCAATATTAAAAATAATTTAAATTTTATGCCAATTTATCTTTACTTATTCAACCTTGGCATCCATTATATGAGAGAAATCAACAACATATCATATGTAGCAACTTAAATAAACACATGAACACAAGTACCAAGAGAAGAATACACATTTGACACAAAGGTTTAATGTGGAAACCATTCCCGGAGAAAAATCACCAAATATTTTTTTTTATTGATGTAAAAATAAGAGAACCTACTATATTACATCAATCTGTTTGTGAGCCACCACTCAAAATAATCACAAAATCATTTTTTTTTGTTTTCTAGCACCCACTATAAGGAAGCAATGACTCCCTCCTTTTCTAGACCCCTGATCAGCTTACCAGAAGCACCATGGGAAGCGCCAAATTCATGGATTTGTTGCCAGCACCAACTTGCAGGATACACCAACCTCCAAGATTTATTCAGACACCCACTAGAGATGGAAGCACCAACTTCCTGTATGTAGGCTCCAACCCACACTCAATAAGGAATATAATTTTCATTATACATGATAGCTACTCTACCTAATATCAGCTCTTTTCTGCACAACCATTGGCCCACACAACATTCCTTGTCCTCTACTCACTCTGTAGGAACCAACATTTTTGATCAACAACAGTCACTCATAGCATCCCTTGTAACTCTCTCTCTTTCCACTCTTCATCCTCATACTTCTACTCTCAACCCTCTTCTATACCACAGGCTCTCTCAGCCTCACATAACATCATCGACCCACTTAACCTCTTTCCTCTACAACATAGGAACACACAACCTCTCTTTGCATCAAAGGCACACTTGGCCTCTTCTCAGCATCATCACACACAAATCTCTTCCACACAACTCACACACAACAATGTTGCATTCCAACTCAGTTTCTCAATTGCAATCCTGAGTTTTGTTCATTTGTTGCACACTCATCAATGTTGTCTCTACTACCACCCAAACTACTCAAGAGAATAATATAATCATGTCTCTCCATTTTGTTGTTGCATCAAATTATCAGGCCACTACAACTAAATTAATTATAAACATGGGCACATGTGTGTTTTACATACTAAGAATTAAATCTTATTCAATCTACAAAATCAAGGAGTTCTTCCATTAAACTCTTCCTACACACAAATCATGGACCTACATTCCTTCTTAATTTCCCAAAGAGTTGAAGATATACATCAGCATATCTCCTCTGAGCTTGTTCTAATCTTCATTAATTATCTCTGCAAAATGTGGTACTCATTTCCTTGACTTAGTAATATCTGAAGTTTCCATTACTCCAACTGCTAACATAATCAATCTTGTTATCCGACCTATAGAGGTCCTCCAAATATTGCACATGTACCAAACTTGGACCAAAGTGCCAAAGCACTGCCAAATATAACTTTGTGACCCCTTTCTTTTTATTATATCCCCTCTCATGCTGGTGCATAGCCTCTTGTCCACCATAGTACCACTTACTGTGACCGCCAGATAAGCCTTTAGGCATTAATCTTCTCTACACCATACATGGACCAAGTTCCATTGTTAATGACTCCACACCTTTAGTCATTCCTATAGGAAAGGTAACAACCCATCAGCCCAAAGGTTGGGGCTCCTTTGTTTCTACATGAAACAATAAAAAGGGGTTGGTGATTACCCTGTCCTAGAGCCTTCGCGGTTCTTTATTTCCTTTGCACCCTTATTTTCTACCTTTGAAATAGAGCCATATGTGGGTTCTCAGCCGATATCTCCCTTCCTCTTGGCGTATTAAGCATATGCCTTTTTATACGCCCACTAGGGTCATGCCACTAGGTCGACATGTCCCGTGGAGACCTCCTGGCCTCATTCTCATTTGTTGTTACTTTTTGACAAGGCTACACATCATTCCTCTATGTCTTGATCATTTATCTCCCAATGCATTCCTTAGCTACACCCCTTTATCTCTTCTAGGTTATTCTTGTTAGGTCAGGTTGTCAAGTGGGACCACCAGTTGCATCCACTAGTTAATCAGAGGAACCCATGGGATGATTTATTTGGCTAATGTTTCCTGATGCTTACCTCTCCATGAATTCCCTTTGTGCACCATTAGAAAAATTTTGGGTTCCTCCTAGTGGGTTATCTATCTCATGGGGTCCTCTGAACACATTTTCCATTGTCCTGTGCTCTGATATAACCACATCTTCCCGACACCTAGTCAGCCTGCTGCTTCCTCTATCTTCCTTTCTAATCCTTCCAGGGTAGACCTTTTGAGATGATGTCATGCTTACATCATCAACCCCACATGACTCCTCCTAAGTGGTGACACGTGTCACCCATATTTTCCTCATTAGGCCACCCAAAAAATGTGAAATATGCCTACCACTTGTCCCCTATACATCCATGTCATGCTAACATCATCTGCCACAATTATATCCTTAGAGCCAATCAACTGATGCCACGTGTCCTATTAAATATGAGAGAGAAGGGTCTTGTGACCTTGGTCTTTCACCAATTTTATTTGTAAGAACTTTAAAGTTTCTTGGATATTTTCTTTTAACAAACCACTGGGTTCCAAAATCAAACTCAGACACAACTCCTGAGTAACTTGTGCTTTTGAGGAGGGGTGCCCTTAGAGTAGCTCTCTATCATTTATTTGCATGATCAAATGTGCACAAAAACACTTCCAACACCTTGAGGCCTAGCAAGACTTCCCTCTATCGAGATGTTAGAATGTCGTCATATTTCCTGATGCCTATCTCCCAATGCTTCCATTTTGTTTACCCTTTTCAGTCCTTCAAGATTAGCCTTGGAGGATGATGTTTATTGTGGGGTCCATCTAACATATTTTTCATTAGCTTGTGCTTTCCTCCATTTCTTGATAACTTACATCTCAATGCTTAACTTTGTGTTCCCCCTTTTAATCACACAAGGTGATTACCTTTGCGCTATCACAGTCAGGTGGGCTCCACCTGCAATGTTCCTTACCAGCAGTTACAATTTGTGTCGTAACTGTAACATCCAACGTGAACCCTCCAGTGTATGTCCTCTAGGATGGCGTCATCCTGGTCCTTCTCTCCTAGTTGCTTGGACTTGGGCTCTAAAGTAATTTCACAAGGATGAACCCTTCAGGGTAAGCCTATTAGGCCAACCTATACTATGGGCCCCACCTCTGGCCTATGGTAGGGTTTTTCATTATTGTGTTATCTCTCCATGTCATCCTGGAGCTTCCCATAGAGGATGCACCACCATCTCCACTAAGTTTCTCATTGTTGCCAACTTTGACTATGTGCCAAGTCTCCTCCAATCACCCTTTAAATCTTCTATCATGGACTCAAGTTCACCAATCTTTGACTGACAATAACTCTTGATTCAAGAGACCATTTAAAGAATTCCACATACCATTGGAAGTCTCTTTCTGAGCAATAACCAATTGTGCCATCTCCAAGAGTATTTTAGATAATCTCTTGAGGTATAATATCCTCCAAAGTTTGGGACTCCCAACCA
The DNA here is from genome assembly GCA_000404065.3 of Pinus taeda. Classification (NCBI taxonomy): domain Eukaryota; kingdom Viridiplantae; phylum Streptophyta; class Pinopsida; order Pinales; family Pinaceae; genus Pinus; species Pinus taeda. Next base: position 148,762 of record APFE031542830.1, read on the forward strand.
CCATAGTCATCATTTTATGGCTTCTCCAATAAGCCTTCTACTATGGTTATTCTCTACAAGAGACTACAACAACCATGGGACTCCCCATGATATTAACACATCAAAAACATCAATGCTAGCCCATTTACCATCACAGCTAGGTTAGTGGACATCAAAGACAACAACTGTTTCCACAATCATCGATTCTAGTCTTGTTGGCATCAATGCCAACATTATTTCCAACTATCAGATAATGCCAACTACCCAACACATCTCCCAGCATAATTTTTTACATCAATGCCAGCACACTTGCTGCCACTACCCATCCATAGAATGCCAACTATCCAATAGGGATTATGCAATGTAGAGTATTAGTTAGAAAAAGAGGAAGGGGATTGTGCATTACATAATATTAGTGTCCAAGATGGACCACTGATGATTGGTATTGTGCAATGCATAGTTGCAGGAGGCTAGTGACTACACATTTTTTAGTTCCATCTGGCAAGGAGGAGGCTTTTCTCTTGGGATTATGAAATGAGTAGTGAGAGAGGCCAACAAGCCTTAAAGATGTATCATTTAGCTGATAAAAAGAAAACTTTCAGATCAAGGGATGAGGAAAATACAAGTGTAGATTGGCCTTTGGATGAGTTAAATCAATCATTGTTATCGACTAGAAAATATAATATGAAGGAAAGAACATGCATGCATAAAAATACCCAACAACAATAACTCTTGGTAGACAAAATGTATTTGGAGGGATGAGACACTTGAAAAAATGAAATGACCGAATGAAACAACATTTGTACAAGTTATTAATAGCATAAATTCTTGTAATTAGGAGAAGAAACAAAAAAAATGACACTTGCAAACACAAAATCAACAAAAAAACAGTAAAAAGTGATACTTTAGAAATTTACCTGAAAAAGCACTAGAAACCAAATCCAAAGGCCCTTAATCTCATGGGGATAGTTAGAGCTCCAATATTTAGTGTCTAAATTAGCTTTACAAGCCTCCATTCTATATATTTATCCCCATGGGATTAGGGTTAGGGTTTATGACTCGCATGCCTAAAATCAAGGAGAATGTGACACGTGTCCATGGATAAAAAATAATAACTTCTGTCACTTGGTCAAAGAAGAAAGCGTAATCCATATTTTCTAGGGATTCAAATTTGACTTATTCTAGGAGGTTGCATAGTCCATTGGAAGAAGGGATTGGGAAATCCCTAGTGACAAGGAATTACGTAGTTCACTGGCTTAGTGGATTGCATAGTTTTGACTCTCAAGGGAGGATTTTGTAGTTTACTTGCCCAATGACTCCCTATATCACAATATTGTGTAGTTCAATACCTCAAGGAATTGCATAGTCTCCGTGGAAAATGATTTCACAGTTTCCATAGGCAAGTCCAACAATCAGTGCAAGATCAAAACATAAGTCTACGTATGTTTGACAAGGGTTTTTTGTCTTCAGAATTTGTGCAAGTGTTGCTAACAAGACTTATACAAAACATCACATAAGTGTTGAATAAAAGAATAAGTTATTGTGATACTAAACAATCAAGAGGAACACTTGATGACCATGAAAGATAAGTTCTTATAAGTAGAAGGTAGGCTCCAAGTTCAAAGCATAGGAAAAAATTTGTAGGGTGGGTGTAGAAGCTACAATATTGGCGACACACTAGTAGAACTCCAACTCCTATATATGGGTCTAACTATATGAACCACATCTATATATTCAAGAATTATCGTTCATTCCATAAATCACCATATCTTAAATACTTAGCTCGACTTAAATATATATTTTCTTCCACTCTTTTCTTCAATGACACATTAAAAAGGGAAAGTCAAAATTCAATTTTTTCAATTGGGAATAAGGATTATATAGACATGCAAGTGAAAAGGATGTCAGAGTCTTAGTTTTCATCTCTAGTTTTTCTATGTTGCCAGTGAGCTTGTTCGCTACCCCAAAAGAGCCACTAAAGGAACACAAGCATTGCTTCACTGCAAGGAAGCATGTTCATTACCTTAGAAAAGTTCCTTACTTCACAAATCTATGCAGACAACCTCTCTCTTCTTTCACCCTTTTATTTATTTATTTATAGGACTGTGATTCAACACTTATTATTTAATTAGGGCGGAAGAGAGATCCCGAGTTATTGGTAGTAGAAGAGGTTGTCCCTTCAAAGAACGGTATGTATACACCTCTGAAATATAGTCCACTTGTTTAATTTTCCTCCTCTCCTTTCTCTACCCAGCCAAGTTAACATGTTAACTAATCAAATATAAAAGCTGATTAAAGAAGAAGATCCTATTTATAGATTCGAACATCACAGATCCACTAATATTTTCTTTGAGAAATAACATATTTTCTATGTAAGCATCATAGAATAAAAGATACAAGGCCCATGTTAAGAAGAGGAATGGATAGTTAACCAAGTGTTAATAGTTGTACAATGTCCTTTCAGACTTTTCCATGCTTATTCAAAAACCAAACATGACTTTTGTAGAAGGCTTATTACAAAAAAAGAGTAAAAGGAGATATAAATATAAAAAACAAAACAAAAAATGATATAAAATGAAACAAACAAAAAATGATCTAAAATGAAACAATACAAAACAAAACCTACTCCTATAATAACAAAAAATAGGTCAAGCTTATGTAAAGTGAGATTTCTAGTGTAGCCAATGAATCATCTCTTGAACTAGATCAAGAAGGGGATTAGTAATGAGAAATATTATCATGAAAAGCATATGACAAAAAATATAAATCATGACATGCTCCAAAATTCAAAGACACAAAACATGAGCAGTGAAATATGACAAAAATGCATGCGCTAAACAATATGCCGATGCAACATAATATTCATACACATTGTGTTAGACTCTCATACCAAAGCATCGATTCCAACTTTCGATCTTGGAAAGCATGCATCGAGATAACAACTTCTTCTTAGTAAAGGGACTTGCCAAGCAGGATTTCTCCAACCATTTGGCAATGGTATCATGGTGAACGGGTGAAGGATCTTGATGTTGAGAGATAAGCTCATTTCCATCATTTACGATCAACTCATGAGGGATCTTCCAAGGGAGAATTTAAAGTTTATCATGCTTGGAAAAGCCATCAATATTGTGATATCCTGACATAACCATCAGCATGGGCTGAAGTGTCTCGACATCTTCACATGGTTTTGAAATATAAAAGGGTAGGTCATCAAAAACCGGTGGCTTGGAATAATCGATAGTTAAAGACATAGAATCATTATTGGATGAGTCAATGAATATATTAAGATAACCATGATCAGAGTTTTATTTTTCATCCAAGAAAAGGGGGTCCACATGATCTGGTGAATCATAGAGAGGAGTTGATTTTAAACGTGGAGTTACAACCTATGATTCTTCATATTTACAAAATGAGGAATGACATAAATTATAAAGAGATGATTCTTCCTTGCCTTATTTTGATTTGAAATCAACATTCCATCATTCTTAACTACAATCAGAGTTAATACAATTAAAAACCATATCATCTAAAGATGTGACATGTGCAATAAAATCAATGAATATTCATGACAATGGGTGAAAGGGGAAGAAATGAAAAGATCAAGTAAAATATCATCTTTAATCACAAATTCTTTCTCATAATCAAAATCCCACACATATTCATTATGAAGGATAGCACAAGTTTCTTAGTCTCCAGTAACTCCATCTTGGACTCGATCCTCTTGAGAACCAAAAGAAACTATTGTAACATATTGAGGTGACAAATCAAGATAAAGAATATCAAAAGAAATAATCGATGGAGAGTGAGAGATGGAATGACAAGAAACACTGTCAATGATTAAATCAAATTCAAAATTGAGACTCACATTCAAATCTTGAATATGAGGGGAGGAAGAAGATGGTGTTAGATCAAAAAATTGGTTATCAGGTCCTAGAACCTTGACTTTGGTGCATGGACATGGTTGATTTGATAAATAATTGCAAAAAGATGAAATTCACATGGAACAAAAATTTATTCTTCTGAAGTTTTGAGAGCTTGATAACCAAGAAATGTTGGGAGACTTATAAAGGATTCAAGTTAAGATGGATTCAAAGAAATATGAAAAAGATACTCAAATTTCTCTTTCATAAAATGTCATTCTATGTCATCCTTAGAAACTCATAAGAAAAGTGAATGAATTGATCGTGAAAATCTTCAGTAGATTCATCAAGTTTCTTTTTGAGATGAATAATTTTCTTATAAACACTTTCATAATCATACATGTCAAATGCCCGATGAAGCTCCTTTACAATATGTTGGAAGGATTGAATATAGGTGGTTGATAATGTATAACACCATTGTTTAGCACGTGCTTCGAATGTGAAAACAAAAAATCTGGAAGCAATATCATCACAATTAATTTCATGATAATTGCAAAATTCAAGAAAGAAGAGGGTGTGCTAAACAATGATTGTTCCACTCTCACCATCAAATTTCAAATTCTACAAGTCATGAAATATCCCCAGGGGAAGTTTCATATTTGAAACCCTAGAAAAACATGATGGATTTAAGATATGAGAAGATGCCATTGAGGATAAGAAACGTTCAAATAGAATTCACGAGCTCAGCTTGTCATCTGGCCCTCCTTCTAGCACCAAAAAACTGTTGATAGTGTTGGAAGCCACCAACAGGGAAGGGGGTCTCCATGATGTGAAGTTCCAATTAGAAGCCATAACATTTGGAGTAGGAGCCCAAACTAGAATATGGCCAGTTACCAAAAGTGATGGTGTCAAAGATGTGCGTTGGTTGTGATAAACACATAAGATGATATATTCATGGCATTGGTGACAACAAGTGTATGAACTTTGGAAAATATCAAATGTAATCCATGAAATTTTACTTCACATCTAACCGAAATAAGTGAGCCCCTTAGAAGAAATTAATAGTGCTAACCTAGAAGAGACACACGAACAATGCAAAAGAATCATTAGTCAACCTAAAAAATAATTCACAAGATAACAATGATCATAATAACATAAACAACTCGCATTGAACAAGATACATACTAAAGAAAAAAAATTAGTTCATTAGAATCAGCGCAAAGGAAACAGTATACATCACAAATATATAAAAAATAGTCTTACTACATCCCCGACATATGCATGAAGATGTGTTGGCTCAAAGCTTCTTCTTATATAGTGAAAGTTCCAATAATACAATAAAATTGATAAGACACTATCCCCAATAGTGGAACATGAAGCCAACACTTACTTCTCCAAATAATCATATTCCTCCTATGCTAGAATAGAGAAGCCAAGGCTCCAAATCTAAGCTTCATAGCCCCTTTCTTGAGTTATGAGGATTTATTTATAACAAATGAGATGACCCTTCATCTTCGTTTGTGACTTTTGAGTTTTCCTCATGAGTCTTAGGCTTCCTTTTAATTTTCCTAACAAATTACTTTTCACCTTCCATAATTGACTCTTGGACTTCTACTTAGATATCTTATTTCAAATACAATCATACAAAAACCCGTATAGGAACGAAATGGGTAGGGCCTAATAAGAGAAGCTTAATAAGAAAAACTAGACACACTAATCTTGAGTTTGAGGAAACTCTATCTCAACAATTTCAACATGCAATTTGGTGGTTACATATTGATGCCAAGATTTGTAATGTGTGGTCTTCTTCTCAAACTTTGTAGTAAGTTTAGGCTGAAAATGAACTCTAGATTCCATTGCATCTAGGTAGATGGTTTTCAAACTAGTTTATGCTTATTTTTACAATAAGACCAACTTCTTATTGATCTTAGCAGGACCACCAATATACTTTTGCATGTTGTATCTATTAACCTCCAAGTATTCTTTGGTAGTGATCTACTTTAGCTAGTTCAGGTATTCCTTGATCTCCTACCTGACCATGTTTCTACCCCTTTGTTTTTGCAAATGGCCCTACTGAGGGATCATGTTTTCTTGAACCAAGGAATACAAACTGTTATGTAACCATGCATAAGAAACTAAAATTCTTGCCACAAAGGTGTTGAGTTGTTTGATTCCTTGCATGAGCATTCTGACTTCAACCTTTTCCAACTCTACTTGTTGTCTTGTTTTCTTAACCAATTATGTTGGCGCACTCTTGTACTAAGTTCCCAACTCATGGATTGTGATAACGGCTACATTAATGAATTTCAAGGCCTTCACATTTTCCTTCGATTTTATTTTCATATCATGTAAATGAACCACTGCTTTATGCAAGGTTACCAAATCCTTACAAAGATGCTTCATAGTGTCTCATAATGCCTAGATCTTGCCAATATAGTTTCTTGAAGCTCTTTCAACAAAGCATGTGTGGAATAAAACCTTTGATTCTCTATGTGGAGTTGTTCTAATTGTTGTTTTGAAACTTCCAAATACTTTTCCATTTATTTGTTTTCTACCATTAGGAAATTTGTATTTGCTTTTATAGCACCTACAAAGGCTAAGTTAGCTGCAAAAATGGCATGAGGATTCCTTCCAGTGTCAGTAATGATCACCCTTTTAAAGTGAATGGAAGAATGATGTTCCATATCATTGGGAAATTTTTTCTTCCTTTCCTGCACAATTCTATTATAGAGCTCATTAAAGGTTATGCTTGTAGAGATATCCATGATTGGGTCTTCTTCTAGAGCAGAGATGTCTTCTTCACCACTTAGGGTTTTCCCATTTACAAGGGGATGAAAAGGTTGACCGATGATTTGTTCCACGTTGGGAATGAGGTCAACATATTGGTTTTTCTCCCCTTATTCTATCTCCATGTCCTAGGCTACGATTTGCTCCTCTATCTCTTGAACGAGATCTTGATCCTACTTCTGCTTACTTTATTCTTCTTCAAGTTGTTTCTACATTTTTTCCTTTGCCTGCTTTAATTTTATTTCTTCTTCTTTCTTCCTTATTAGACCTTCTTGGGATTGCATTTACTCCTTTTCCTTCCTTCCCTTCTCTTCCTTTTGCTTTTTCTCATCCTCTTGTTTCCTCTCTACTTCTCATTTCTTCCTTTTCCTTTTTCTCGTCCTCTTGTTTCCTCTCTACTTCTCATTTCTTCCTTTTCCTTTATGCTATGAAAGACACTTTTAGAATAGTTGGATCTACTTTGAATTTGTAGCTTTGATCCTCTACTAGGTTGTGAGAAACCTTCCTCCTATACTTAATACTCATTCAAGATCGCTCTTCCAGTTTCTTTGCTTTTAGAGTAACACGATTTTCTGGAACTATGTTGATCCGGACTTAAACAGGAACAAAAAAAATTATAGATATAACCATAAATATAGAGATGCAGCATAAAAATCGATTATTATTAAAAACAAAATGGAAATAAGTTAGCTTGGACGATGGTAGCTTATCTCTAAGAAGAGATGTGGCAGCTACACGACTTTGAACTATTTTACAATGAGGCTCACGGGCCTATTTATTATTTAAAAATAAGAGAAAACCCTAAACAACCAATATCCTAACCCGAGGGGATGTAACACCAAGAGTTTGTGGGCCCTGTGGAGTCAGTTGGGCATCCAACTTCCCGAGGTCGTAACTTGGTCATATGATCTCTTTTTGGCATGTATGATACCTTGTTGGAAAGGTATCTCTGAATACTACAATATTTGTAGTTTTCCTCTACCTATGGCTATGGGCTTGTAGCAGACCTCAAAAAAACACTGTTTAGTGGGTCAAAACTGCTTTAGAAATTCAGGACCCGAGAAACTGCTAAAATAGTAAATGCTGAACTAACAAGGAAATAGATGAAAATGACTGGAGATATAGGTGGAATAGGTGGGTGGCCACCAATATCTACGTGGATCATTCCTCCCCTCTTAGGAATCAATGGTCCCCATTGCATGCAGAGGCTCCATGAGGTGAGGAAATTTCTGTTGAACCTGGTCCCTGGTGAACCACTTGCCCCAGTGAAGGAGTTCACTTGCTTTGACAACTAGATATATCTAGATCCTCTGTTGGCTAGTGTTATTGACTTTTGTATCCATGATATGATAAGTTATGTCCTATCCCATACAATCTGGTTTCAGCTCTATTGGTGTGAGTTGTTCTGCAATGTCGGATGTGTCTAGCAATGGTAGAAAGTATGGACCAAGGTGTTCTACATTGAATACTTGGTGAAAACCAAGGAAAAATGGAATGTTGAGCTGGAAGGAATTTCCCCCACAACCTTGGTGATGGTTTATGGCCCATATCAAAGTAGGCGAAGCTTGCGGTGGGGTCTAGTGAGGTGCTCCTTCTACAAATGCAGTTAAACTTTGTCACCCAACTAGAACTTGTGCGGAACCTAAAGCTAATCATGGTGTTGCTTGTAACTAAAATTGGATCTATCAAATATATCATGTACCTATTGGTGGATGTGTTGAATTCGATCAATGAATTTGTTAGCCCTGTCAGCTTCGAATTGGATGTGAGACGAATATGCTTGAGTAGATGCCAATGGTATAACCACATCGATGAGACATAATGGCTAAAATCCCAGCCTTACCTAAAATAGGTTGTGGCCCATTGAGTTGTGGAGAGCTTTTTTCTAGCTATGTTAGACATAGGGGAGGATTTCATCCCATGTGCATGTATTCTTCGAGTTGTACATGCGTAGAATGTGTACGATCATCCTGTTGATGACCTCTGTTTGGCCATCAGTTTGGGAATGGAATGTCATGGAATTAGTAAGTTTGGTATCCAACATTGACTAGAGGCTTTACCAAAATGTACCTAGGAATCTACTGTAATGATTTGAGACAATGGGTTGTGGGATCCCAAAATGTAACCACAATCACTCAAATAAGAGCTTAGTAGTGGCCTCTATTGTGATACTCTTCTTCTAGGCCGTCATAATGACTATCTTAGAGAATCTTTTGACGATCATGAAAACGTAGTTGTTGATGTGCTTAGAAGAAGGATGTCCTGACATGTAATCCATGTATATGGATTCCCAAGGTTGACTAGGAGTAGGAAGAGGAGTATATAAGCCTTGATTAGTAATGGTTGGTTTGAAAATGGCATAGGCAATGAAATATTTAATGTACCTACCAACATCCTGACAATGGTTCAGCCAATAAAAATACTTTTGCAATACTGTCACTATTTTATCTACTCTAAAATGTCCATCAACCCAACTGTAGTGCGCCTCCCAAATCATCTTGGCATGCTCACCTGAAGGAAAACAAATGTGTTCTAGGGGGCATAACATTGCATCGTGGATGTGAAAATTTGGAGCTTGCTTACCTTCCAGGAGTGTCTGGTATGTGCTATCGAATTCTAAATCATTCTTGTAAATATGTGTCCACCCCAAAGTCTCATGCCCACAGGAGTCGAGCACTGTCATCAATGCCATGATTGGTGGTCGATTGAGGAAATTTTCAACATTATTGGTGCTACCATTCTTGTACTTAAAGTCTAAGTGGAATTTTTGCAGGTATGTGGACCATTTTTTATGGCGATCGTTCTGCAACTGTAGGGGTCAATGGTTTGTGTGGATGACTATTTTCTTCCCTAGAATGTAGGCTTGCAAAATGCAATACATTTCTTTGTCATAAATTGGATGTGTTCAGATTATGTCTGAAAGTGCCTCACTATTGTAAGCCATTGGATGACCCTTTTGAGTAAGAATTGCACCAATAACATATTCTGAGGTGTCTATCTCCATCTCAAATGGTTGCTGCCGGTCCGGTAATGTGAGCACTAGTGAAGAGAATAGGTGATGCTTTAACTCAGAAAATACCTTCTGTTGGGTTTTAGAAAAAAGAAATATATATTTCTCTCTCCCCTTGGTGACTTGACTTAAAAGCCAAGTCATATGAGAGAACCCCAACACAAACATGTGGTAGAAATTGGCAAGACCAGGAAAGTTGTGGAGCTCTATTAGAGTGGTTGGGGCTAGCTAATCCTGAATGACTTGTATCTTGGCTAGGTCCACATGCACACCCTTCTTGTAAATAATGTACCCTAGATATTGAACCTAGGTCATGCCAAAAGTGCATTTCTCCAAATTGGCACATAGCTTGTGTTGTTGTAGGGTTTGAAGGACTTGTCGAATATGATTGAGGTGCTCTTTCCAACTTTGATTGAATATCAAGATGTCATCTGAATACACAACCACGAATGCATTGGTGAAGGGCTCCAATATTTCATCCATCAATCTCATGAAGATTGCAGGGGCATTCGTTAACCCAAAAGGCATGACCAACGATTTGAACAGGTCTTCCTCGGATTTGAAGACAATCTTCCACACATCAGAGGGTTCTATAGGAACCTGGTCATAATCGTACTTCATGTCAATATTTTTGAAATATTTTTCCCCCTTGAGATGGTCAAGAAGGTTGTCAATATGTGGGATTGGGTACCTATTCCAAACAACGATCTTGTTTAGCGCCTCATAGTTAATACAGAGTCTCCAAGTGTTGTCCCTCTTTTGTACCAATAGAATCGAGATCCCATAGGGTGATGATATTGGCTTGATGTGACATTTCTAAAACAACTCTTTAATTTGCCTCTTGATCTCATCATTATCTAGAAGATAGCGTTGATAGATCAGTCCATTAGGTAGCAACGCGCCTAGGGTCAGATCAATAGAGTGCTTGACCTGAAAATGCAGAGGTACCCCTATAGGTGGGGAAAAATGTCCCTGTACTCCTCCACAACCTTTTCCATCTGCTATTTCTGTGCATAGGAGTCTTGTCTAGAAGTCGTGGCCACAACCTTTTTTTTTCCCCAAGGGAAAATCATAAGGAAAACAAATTTCCTAGTATGGGAACTAATCTTACTGGATTTCTTTGCAGTGATCAAAGATATGGTGGTATGTGGGTTGTCCTTGGTAGCCCTACCTTGGTTTTTTCCTTTGTTCTATTGTTTGGTAGCTCCTTTTCCTTGCTTTGGATTCGCAAATCAAAAGTCATGTTTCTTCTGTTTGAACATATGCTCAATCTTGACACCGTATCGGTATGTTGTTCCGAGTGAGGAAATTTCCAGTAACTCCATCTCATCCTGGATGTACTTGTGTTTAAATTTTTGGTACTTGAGTATCAAATTCAACTTAGAATTCTTGATACCTAGCTTTGTGCGAAGGGTATGGAAAATGTTTGTGAAATTCGGAAAATCTTTGTACCTTCCCTGTCATAGCATGGTTCACTTTATGTATTTATCTTCATAGCTCCCATCAGGGTAATATTGTCCCTTGATGGTGTCTCAGAAAGAATCCCAAGTGGTTGCAGCTGAAAACAATGAGGGTTCACTCTCGTGCTTTTCTTCACAGTAGGTTTCCCACTAGTCCTTGACGTGTGGGGTGTATTTGAGAAGTGCAAAAGTAATATTTTCTTGATTGGAAAAAGTCATGAACTAAAAAATATCCTTCCAACATATTTAACCATTTTTCTACAATGTCCACATCTATCTGGTGCTCAAATATAGGAATATCAAAGTTGACTTGTACCTTAAAAGGAGTGGCACCTCGAGAGTGGCTATTGGATGAATATGCATCGCCCGTCGATAGACGTCAAAGGATCTGGGAAAAGCTATCTATCATCACGTTCCTTTGTCACTTGGGGACTTTCTCGAGAAACATTTTGAAAGGAGCTCATGCCCCCTCATATTTATTTTCTTCCCCCATGGGAGGTTGTTAGGTTTGCAAGGCAAAGGTTCAACCAGATCGATACCTTTCTCTTTATACTCGGACCTCATTGGGGACATTCAAAGAAAAATAGAGAAAGAGTAGAATGCACTGATACCACTAATCTAGACTTAAATAGGTATGCAAAAAATTATAGATATAACCATAAATACAGATATGCAGTACAAATAACACTTCATTTCATTAATAGAAAAATAATGAACTATTCTTACAAATAGAATGGAAATAAACTAGCTCAGGTGATGGCAGCTTATCTCTGAGAAGAGGTGTGGTAGTTACGTGCCACTAAACTATGTTACAATGAGCCTTAAGGGCCTATTTATTATTGAAAAACAAGAGAAAGACCGAAACAACCAAAACCCTAACCCCAGGAGATGTAGCGTCAAGAGTTTGTCGGCCCCATTGGGGTTAGTTAGGCAGCCAATTTCCCGAGGTCGTAATTTGGTCATATTATCTTTGTTTGGCGCATACGATACCTTGTTGGAAAGGTCTCTCTGATTACTCTAGGATTTTTGGCAAGCCCCTGCCTACAACTATAGGCCTATAGTGGACCAAAAAAAATGTCGTTTAGGGGACCAAAACTGCTTCGGAAGTTCAGGACCTTAAATTTTTCTAAAAATAGTAAATGCCAAAATAAGCAAGGGAACGAATGAAACCGACTGGAGGCCTAGGTGGAATAAGAAGGTTTCCACCAATATCTACCTAGATCATACTTTTAAAGGGCCTACCTAATCACTTGGTGCAAGTGGCCAAGAGGCATTATAACGATTCTTCTTCTTTTCTTCCTTTGGCCTGGCATAGGTCCCATATAGGCAAACAAAGTGTAACATGGCATATTATTTCTTGTACACTCCTCTAGGATCATATTTATGAAAATATATTGTGCCAAGCTTGAGGCTTTCCAGTTCTGTGACCTAAAATTTTGCAGCCTTCAAGTTCTTTATCTTTTAAGTTCCCACCGGTAAGAAAAAAGTAGGCCATTGTTCCTTCTTCTCCCTCTGTAGTACCACAGCTAAACCTACGAAAAGATGATATGCAACCTCTTGCATGACTGCTTTGTCTATGGCATGCCTTGGCAAAAGGTCAGATGGTTTCTCGCAGCCAAATACTCAGAGGTAAGTACCATTTGGTGAAGAAACCCAATCTGTAAGTTTTGATACTAAACTCATTACCTCATGAGACATGAAAGGGGCCTCTTCTTCAAATAACATCTAATATAGGACCTTGAAGAAATGATTGGCCAAATTTTGAAATACACCCATATAGCCGCATTTTTCCAAAAATCTACAATAAATAGGGATCAAATGCTTACTAGGTGTCCATTTCCAATCCATGCTAGGGATAGCATTGTGAGCACATATACCATCCAACACATAGGAAAACATGTAGAATTATTGTTTCTTTCATTTTGGTGGGTTCTTCGTCTTGCTCAAGTTGATCTTTAGCTATTGAGACACAATATATGACTAGTTGAATATCTTCCCATGTGAGACAATCTAATATATCATGTAAACCCATAGTTTATGGAAGGATTCAGTATTCTTGTGCCCATAAATCTACCAGCACATGATCTAAAAATGAAAAAGTGAATGTTTCATTAAAATTTTTTTAAGTTAGTTTATGTTGTGGTTGAAAAAAAGTACACAAACTTAAGTTAATTTTCTAAAAAACGAAAGTGCTCAAAATCTTTTGGAACTAGTGCCAAGTCGTAGTGCTCATCGCGCTTATTTAAAAAATGCTTGAATCACCTTAATCTAACATCATTTGAGGAAGTTATCGTGTTTTGAATTTTTTCCAAACAAAAAAATAGTCAAAGTTGCAGGGCTGAATGTGGAATCCGCACACTGTCATGGAAATCCATATGTTAACGTGGTGCTAACATCATCCAATGGCTAGGTAGTATAGATGTTAGAAGGGGGCCAACCATACAAGGACACACGTAATATTTTTATTGGGTTGATAGTTTGTGAGATGGGACAATCACAAAGTGACACGTGGCCCAATCTATAATATTCAAACAACTGACCTCAAATATATAATTCCATCTCACTACCATTAGGGAAAACATAGGACTTATTTGTAGAAGGGCGACAAGTTTTATTTAATGAGGTTAGTTTTCATAGTTAGGGGTAATGGGCGGGTCAGCCGGCACAGCTGTCCTGCTCGACCAATGGTTTCTTGTTTTTTAATGAGGCCATTGGGATATAGTTTGGAATTCAACGCATGGAAAAACAACCCATGCCCATGGCTCGTGGACATGTGACAACACAAAACCGCGATGGAGCTTTTGTTGGGGGCTACGACTCACGTTTAAAAAAAACTTTAATATTTTTTAAATGCCAATGAAATCACTAACGAGCGATTGGAACCTCCTACCTATGGCCAAACATTGAAGTGCCTGAATAATAGGCCATAAGTGATTTTTTTACCAAATTTGCAGAGAAAAGAGCCAATATGTTGTAGTTTCATACCAATTTTGGTAAAAGAGGCTTATCTTGCTCATTTTTAAGCCTTTTTGAGCTCAAATAGAGCCTTGATGGGTTTTTTTTTAGCATTCTAGACACAACGGAAATGTTATTTTTATATATTGATTCTTTTATGTAAATTTATTGAGACTTTGAGCATATAATAAAGTGGTTACCACTAGAGTCTAGACCCAGAGATGTAGCCCAAGATGGGTGAACTCCATTATCAATTTTCTTTTTTTTGATACTACATTTTTTTCCTCTTTTAACTATTAAAATTCTTCAAATTAGCTTAAGTTTGTGTACCTATGCAACCATGATCCATTTCCGAAAAGACATAAACTAGCTTGCAAATTGTTTAATGAATTCTTCACTTTTTTCCTTTTTAGATAAGTTTGGTATCAAAGCATGGTTTTTGTGAATGTTTGATAGAATTTGAAATGTTCTTTAATGCTTACAATTTCTAGATTGAGAAGAGGTGAAGGAGTACTTGAAGAACCTAATTACCAAGTTGTCTTAATAAGACCACATACTCCACAAGTCATGGCACATCAAGAAGACAAGGGAAAGAACTAATGTCTGAGGATGAGAGAGCTTTTATAAATGTTGTCTTTGATATGACTGAGATGGTGAAAGTGTTGTATAATGAAAGAACAACACAATTTCAAGGAGGAAGTTCTAATCAACCAAAAGGTGATGGTGGTAATGGGAGAAAGCCTCTGCCTCCTCCTCCTTATTCACCTCCTTCTTCAAATAGACCAACTCCTTGAACATCTCCAAGTGGGCATGCTAAGTCTCATTCTCTTAAGCTTCATGTCAATTTTGAATTTACAAAGGATAATGGAGAAGTAAACACTAAAAAGTTAGATAATTGGGTTCTTAAAATTGAATTTTATTATAGGATCCAAAAGATTGATGACAATTGACAAGGATCCAACTTGCTTCTCTTCATTTGGAAGGTGCCACTCTCATTTGGTGGGAGGTCAAAACTCAAGAAGATTTAAAGAAAAGTGGTGAAATTATCTCTTCTTTGAATCATTTTATAGTTGCATTAAGAAGGAAATTTTATCCATTAGCTTACATCAAAAAAGTAATAATGGACTGGAAAATTTTTAGACAAGCTAAAGGTGAGAGTGTCCAAACTTACATACAAGAATTTAGAAAAGGAGCATTAATTTAGGTGCCGAGTTGACCTCACAAGACACTCTCATTAAATATATAGGTGGATTTCATAGTTATTTGAGATATATTATGCTTATGTTTAATCCCACCAATATAGATGAATTAAATCTAGATGAAGTATGTGTTCAAGATACTATTTTAGAATCAAGGGTCAAGAATGTTTCTCAAGATTCCATCAATAAACCCTTGAAATTTGGAGACAAATGAAAGGGGAAATTTAGAGGCACAAGAAAGAAGAGTTCTACCATCAAGCAAGAGGGAGAACATATTACTTGAAAGAATTGTTCAAAATATGATTGTGATGAAGACCATTGTTGGAAAATACATCTGGAATTGAGACCAAAGAAGTTTAATAACAAGGGGAAAAAAATATTGTTTCTACAACTTAACAAGATCTAGGATCCAATTCAGGTGATGAATCTAAAATCACAACCATGGAAATGAAGGGTATAGCTTCTAACATAAGTAATAGTTCTTCTAGAAAGTATGTTGAGTCTCAAAATGATAATGAAAGAAGTGAGTTTTTTCATATCAAGGTCACTACAAAACATACAAAAGTTGATACACTTTTTGATAGTGGATCCCAAGTCAATCTTTTTCTGAAGAAATTGTCAAGAAATTTAATTTTGAGACTACACCTCATACAAAACCTTAACCTTTGGGTTGGGTATGTGATGATGCCAAATTAAAGTGACAAGAAAATGTAAACTCAATTTGCCATCACTGCTAATTTTATAGATGAGGTAGAGCTTGATGGTGTACACATGAAAAATGCAAAAGAATCGTTAGTTAAAATGCAAAATAATTCACAAGATAAGAACGATCATAATAACATAAATAATTCACATTCAAAAAGATACATACTAAAGAAAACAAATTAGTTCATTAGAATTACTGCAAAGGAAACAATATACCTCACAAATATATAATGAATAGTCTTACTACATCCCTGACATATGCATGAAGACATGTTGGCTCAGAGCTTCTTATTATAGAGTGAAAGTTTCAATAATATAATAACATTGATAAGACACTATCCCCAGTAGTGGAACATGAAGCCAACACTTACTTCTCCAAAGAATCATATTCCTCCTATGCTATAATAGAGAAGCCAAGGCTCCAAATATAAGCTTCAAAGCCCCTTTATTGAGTTATGAGGATTTATTTATAACAAATGAGATGACACTTCATCTCCATTTGTGACTTTTGAGTTTTCCTCATGAGTATTAGACTTATTTTGACTTTTCCTAACAAATTATTTTTCACTTTCCATAATTGACTCTTGGACTTCTACTTAGATATCTTATTTCAAATACAATCATACAAAAACTCACATAGGAACAAAATGGGTAGGGCCTAATAAGAGAAGCTTAATAAGAAAAACTAGACACACCAAGCTTGAGTTTGAGGAAATTATATATCAACTAATTCAACACGAAATTTGGTTGTTACATATTGATGCCAAGATTTGTAATGTGGGATCTTCTCCTCAAACTTTGTAGGAAGGTTAGGCTGAAAATGAACTCTAGATTCCATTGCATCTAGGTAGATGGTTTCTTAACTAATTTGTGATTTTTTTTACAATAAGATCAACTTCATATTGATCATAGCAAGACCACCAATGTATTGTTGCATTTTGTATCTATTAACCTCCAAGTATTCTTTGGTAGTGATCTACTTTAGCTAGTTCAGTTATTCCTTGATCTCCTACCTAACCATGTTTCTACCCCTTTGTTTTCGCAAATGGCCCTACTGAGGGGATCATGTGTGCTTGAACTAAGGAATAAAAACTATTATGTAACCATGCATAAGAAAATAAAATGTTGGCCACAAAGGTGTTCATTTGTTTATTTCCCTATATGAGCATTCCGACTTCAACCTTTTCCAACTCTACTTGTTGTCTTTTTTTCTAAACAAATTATGTTGGTGCACTCCTATACTTAGTTCCCAACTCATGGATTGTGATAATGGCTACATAAATGAGTTTCAAGGCCTTCACATTTTCCTACGATTTTATTTACATATCATGTAAAGGAACTACTGCTTTATGCAAGGTTACCAACTCCTCACAAAGATGCTTCATAGTGTCTCATATTGCCTGGATCTTGCCATATATAATTGCTTGAAGCTCTTTCATCAAAGAATGTGTGGAATACAACCTCTGATTCTCTAGGTGGAGTTGTTCTGATTGTTATTTTGTAACTTCCAAATACTTTTCCATTTGTTTGTTTTCTTCCATTAGGAAATACGTATTTGCTTTTAAAGAACCTACAAAGGCTAATTTAGCTACAACAATGGCCTAGGGATTCCTTTTGGTGTCAATAATGATCACCCTTTTAATGTGAATGGAAGCATGATGTTTTGTATCATTGGGAAATTTTTTCTTCCTTTCCTGTACAATTCTATTATAGAGCTCATTAAAGGTTATGCTTGTAGAGATATCCATGATTGGGTCTTCACCTAGAGCGGAGATGTCTTCTTTACCAATTAGGGTTTTCCCATTTACAAGGGGATGCGAAGGTTGATTGATGATTTCTTCCACGTTGGGAATCAGGTCAACATATTGGTTTTGATCCCCTTATTCAATCTCCATGTCCTAGGCTACGATCTACTCCTCTATCTCTTGAACAAGATCTTGATCCTAATTTTGCTTACTTTATTCTTCTTCAAGTCGTTTTTACCTTTTCTCCTTTGCCTGCTTTAATATAATTTCTTCTTCTTTCTTCCTCATTAGTCCTTCTTGTGCATGTGTTTACTCCTTCTCCTTCCTTCCCTTCTCTTCCTTCTTCTTTCATTCGTCTTATTGTTTCCTCTCTACTTCTCATTTCTTCCTTTTCCTTTATGCTACCAAAGACACTTTTAGAATAGTTGTATCTACTTTGAATTTGCAGCTTTGATCCTCTTATAGGTTGTGAGAAACCTTCCTCTTATACTTATACTCATTCAAGATCGCTCTTCCAGTTTCTTTGCTTCTAGAGTAACACATTTTTGTGGAACTATGTTGATCCGGACTTAAACGGGAACGAAAAAAATTATAGATATAACCATAAACATAGAGATGCAGCAAAAATAACACTTCATTTCATTAATAGGAAAATACTGACTATGCTTAAAAACAGAATGGAAATAAGGTAGCTGGGACGATAGTAGTTTATCTCTGAGAAGACTTGTGATAGCTACATGACTCTGAACTATGTTACAATGAGGCTCACAGACCTATTTATTATTGAAAAATAAGAGAAAACCCTAAACAACCAATATCCTAACCCTAGGAGATGTAACACCAAGAGTTTGTGGGCCCCGGTGGGGATAGTTGGGGAGCCAAGTTCCTGAGGTCGTAACTTGGTCATATGATCTCTTTTTGGCATGTATGATATCTTGTTGGAAAGGTATCTCAAAATAATAAAGTATTTGTAGTGGGCCCCTACCTATGGCTACAGGCTTGCAACAGACCTCAAAAAAACACCATTTAGGGGGTCAAAACTTCTCTAGAAGTTCACAACCCGAAAAACTGCTAAAAATACTAAATGCTGAAATAAACGAGGAAATAGATAAACTAACTGGAGGCCTAGGTGCAATAGGTGGGTGGACACCAATATCAACCTGGATCATTACTACTTAGGAATCAATGGTCCCCATTGCGTGCAGAGGCTTTATCAGGTGAGGAAATTTCTGTTGAACTTGGTCCCTGGTGAACCACTTGCCCTAGTGAAGGAGTAGGCTTGCTTTGACAACTAGATATATTTGGATCCTCTATTGGTGAGTGTTATTTATTTGTGTATCCATGATATGATCAATTATGTCCTATTCCATACAATCTGGTTTCAGCTCTGTTGGTGTGAGTTGTTTTGTAATGCCAGATGTGTCTAGCAATGGTGGAAAGTATGGACCAAGGCGTTCTACATTTGCTACTAGGTGCAAACCAAGGAACAGTCGAATGTTGAGCTCGAAGGAATTTTCCCCCACAACCTTGGTGATGTTGTATGGCCCATATCGAAGCAGGCAAAGCTTATGGTGGGGTCTAGTGAGGTGATCCTTCTGCAAATGTAGTTAAACTTTGTCACCCACATAGAACTTGTGCGGAACCTGATGCTGATCATTGCACATCTTGTACTTAGAATTGGATCTATCAAATATATCATGTACCTATTGGCGGATGTGTTGAATGCAGTCAATGAAGTTGTTATCCCTTTCGACATCGGACTAGATGTGAGACGAATATGCTTAATTAGATGCAAAAGTTATGGCCACATCAATGGGACATAATGCCTAAAATCCCAACCCTACCTGAAAGGGGTTGTGGCTCATTGAGGTGTGGAGAGCTTTGTTGTAGCTGTGTTGGACATAGGGCAGTATTTCATCCCATGTGTGTGGATTATTCGAGTTGTACATGCATAGAATGTGTATGATCATCCTGTTGACGACCTCTATTTGTCAATGAGTTCGGGAATGGAATGTCATGGACTTAGTAAGTTTGGCATCCAACATCGACTAGAGGCTTTACCAAAATGCACCTAGGAATCTATTGTCTTAATTTCAGACAATGGGTTTTCGGATCCCAAAGTGTAACCACACTCACTCAAAGAAGAGATTAGCAATGGTTTCTATTGTGATACTCTTGTTCCAGGCCATCATAATGGCTATCTTACAGAATTTGTTGACAACCATGAAAGCGTAGTTGTTGACGTGCTTAGAAGAACGAAGTCCTGACACGTAATCCATGTATATGGATTCCAAAGGTCGAATAGGAGTGAGAAGAGGAGTATATAGGCCTTGCTTGGCAATGGTTGGTTTGGAAATGGCATAGGCAATGAAAGATTTAATGTACCTCCCAACATCCTGATGATGGTTCAACCAATAAAAACACTTCTGCAATACTACCACTATTTTATCTACTCTGAAATGTCCATTAACCCAACTATAGTGTCCTTCCCAAATCATCTTGGCATGCTCACTTGAAGGAACACAAATGTCTCCCAAGGGGCATAACATCGCATCATGGATGTGAAAATTTGGAGCTTTCTTATCTTCTAGGAGTGTCTGGTATGTGCTATCGAATTCTGGATCGTTCTTGTAAAGATGTATCCACCCTGAAGTCTCGTTTCCATAGGAGTCAAGCACTGTGATAAATGCCATGAATGGTGGTCAACTAAGGAAATTTGCAACATTATTGGTGTTACCATTCTTGTACTTAATTTTTAAGTGGAATTTTTGTAGGTATGTGGACCATTTCTGATGGCGATCGTTCTGCAACTGTAGGGGTTGGTGGTTTGTGTGGATGACTATTTTCTTCCCTAGAATGTAGACTTACACAATGTAATACATTTCTTTGTCGTAAGTGGGATACATTCAGACCATGTCTGAAAGTGCCTCACTATGGTAAGCCACTGGATGACCTTGTTGAGTAAGAATTGCACAAATAACATAGTTTGAGGCATCTATCTCCATCTCAAATGGTTGTTGTAGGTCTGGCAATGTGAGCACTGGTGAAGAGAATAGGTGATGCTTTAACTCAAAAATACCTTTTGTTGGGTTTCAGACAAAAAAAGTATATATTTCTCTCTCCCCTTGGTGACTTGACTTAAAAGCCAAGTCATGTGAGAGAACCCCAACACGAACCTGTGGTAGAAATTGGCAAGACCCGGAAAGCTGTGGAGCTCTATTAGAGTGGTTGGGGATGGCTAATCTCGAATTACTTGTATCTTGGCTAGGTCCACATGCACACCCCTCTCGTAAATAATGTACGCTAGATATTGAACCTAGATCATGCCAAAAGTGCATTTCTCCAAACTGGCACACAACTTGTGTTGTCGTAGGGTTTGAAGGACCTGTCGAATATGGTTGAGGTGCTCTTTCCAAATCTAGATGAATATCAAGATGTCATCTAAATACACCACCACAAATGCATTGGTGAAGGGCTCCAATATGTCATCCATCAATCTCATGAAGATTGCAGGGGCATTCGTTAACCCAAAAGGCATGACCAACCATTTGAAAAGGTCTTCCTTGGATTTGAAGGCAATCTTCAACACATCAGAGGGTTCTATAGGAACTTGGTCATAATCATACTTCAAGTCAATATTTTTGAAATATTTGGCCCCCTTGAGATGGTCAAGAAGGTTGTCAATATGTGGGATTGGGTACCTATTCCAAACAATGATCTTGTTTAGTGCCTCATAGTTAATACAGAGTCTCCAAGTGTTGTCCCTCTTTTGTACCAATATAATCAAACTCCCATAGGGTGATGATATTAGCTTGATCTGACCTTTCTCCAACAACTCTTTAGTCTACCTCTTGATCTTATCATTCTCCAGAACATAGCGTTGATAGACCGCTCCATTAGGTAGCAATGTGCCTAGGGTCAGATCAATAGAGTGCTTGACCTGACAATGCAGAGGTAACCCTATGGGTGAGGAAACAATGTCACTGTACTCCTCCACAACCTTTTCCATCTGCTGCTGTTGTGGATAGGAGCCTTGTGTAGAAGCCGTGGCCACAACGTTATTCTTGCCCTGAGGGAAAATCACAAGGAAAACAAATTTCCTAGTATGGGAAATGATCTTACTATATTTCTTCGCAATGATCAAAGATATGGTGGTAGGTGGGTTGTCCTGGGTAGCCCCGCCTTGGATTTTTCCTTTGCTCTATTGTTTGGCATCTCCTTTTCCTTGCTTTGGATTTGTAGATGGAAATTCATGTTTCTTATGTTTAAACTTATGCTCAGTCTTGACATTGTATCGGTAGGTCGTTCTAAGTGAGGAAATTTCCAGGAACTCCATCTCATCCTAGATGTACTTGTGTAGAAATCCATGGTACTTGAGTACAAAATGACACTTATAATCCCTGATACCTAGCTTCACACGAAGGGTATGGAAAATATTTGTGAACTCCGGCACATCTTGGTCCCTTCCCTGTCGTAGCATGGTCCACTTTATGTATTTATCTTCATAGCTCCCATCAGGGTAATATTGTCCCTTGATGGTGTCATAGAAAGAATCCAAAGTAGGTGCAGCTAAAAGAAATGAGGGTTCACTCTCATCCTTTTCTTCACAGTAGGTTTCCCACTAGTCCTTGACGTGTGGGGCGTATTTGGGAAGTGAAAAAGTAATATTTTCCCGATTGGAAAAGTCATGAATTGAAAAATATCTTTCCAACATATTTAGCCATTTATCTACAACGTCCACATCTATCTGGCCCTCAAATATGGGAATATTGAAGTTGACTTGTACCTTAAAAGGAGTGACACCTCGAGAGTGGCTACTAGATGAATATGCATCGCCTGTTAGTAGCCGTCAAAGGATCTAGGAAACGTTATCTATTATCACGTTCCCCTATCAGTTGAGGGATTCCTCGAGAAACACTTTGAAAGAAGATCATGCCTCCTCATCTTCCTTTTATTCCCCCATGGGAGGTTTTCAAGGTTTGCAAGGCAAAGGTTGAACCAGATCGAGACCTAGCTCTTTATACCCTGACCTCATTGGGGACATGCAAAGAAAAACAGAGAAAGAGTAGAATGCACTAATACCACTAATATAGACTTAAATAGGTATGAAACAAATTATAGATATAACCATAAATACAGATATGCAGTAGAAATAACACTTCATTTCATTAATAGAAAAATAATGAACTATGCTTACAAACAGAATGGAAATAAACTAGCTCGGGCGATGGTAGCTTATCTCTAAGAAGAGGTGTGGTAGTTATGTGCCTTTGAACTATGTTACAATGAGGCTTAAGGGCCTATTTATTATTGAAAAATAAGAGAAAACCTTAAACAACCAAAACCCTAACCCCAGGAGATGTAACGCTAAAAGTTTGTCGGCCCCATTAGCGTTAGTTAGGCAGCCAAATCCCCGGGGTTGTAACTTTGTCATATTATCTTTGTTTGGCATATATGATACCTTGTTGGAAAGGCCTCTCTGATTATTACAAGAATTTTGGCAAGCCCCTGCCTACAAATATAGGCCTATAGTGGACCTATGAAAAACATCGTTTAGGGGGTCAAAACTGCTTTAGAAGTTCACGACTCAAAAATTTGCTAAAAATAGTAAATGCCAAGATAAGAAATGAAACAGATGAAACTGACTGGAGGTATAGGTGGAATAAGAAGGTGGCCACCAATATCCACCTAAATCATACTTTTAAAGGGCGTGCCTAATCACCTGGTGCAAGTGGCCGAGAGGCATTATAGTGATTCTTATTCTTTTCTTCCTCTGGCCTGGCATAGATCCCATATAGAAAGACAAAGTGTAACATGGCATAGTTTTTCTTGTACACTCCTCTAGGATCATATTGATGAAAATATATTTTTCCAAGCTTGAGGCTTTCCAATTCCGTGACCTCAAATTTTGCAGCCTTCAAGTTCTTTATCTCGTAAGTTCCCACCTGTAAGGAAATAGTAGGCCATCGTTGTTGGTCAGATAAATCATTCTTGTGGACAAGACCGATCTCCCTAGTATCAACTGATATCTAGCAACAGGCAGGACAAGAAAATCTATCTTTCTCTAAACATATTGCGATTCATTAATAAAAACTAAGAGGTGTTTTAGACCCTACCTTAAGTCCAATGCTAGTTTGTGGCAGCCATGCTCCAACAACTTCAAAAGAGTTTCCTTTCAAGAACCTGCAATCACAAACAAGAACACATCAAATAACACCTACCTAGATAATATAATAAATCTTTTTCATCATGGTGATCAAGGAATCCATGAAATAAACCATAAAACACAGCTTATTGAGAAAAATAAACTTCATTGTATTATCTTTGAAATAGAAGAACTTTACAACCTTGTTGCCTTGATGTTGTACAATCACTTCCCAGGGTCCAAATAGGAATCTCCTCTATTTTTACAAGCCTCACTCTCTTCCAAATGATATCAAAAGGTATGTAATCTCTCCTCTCAAAAGCTCAATTAGGAAGACTAAGTTCCAGTAGCATTTACCCTAAAAAATATTCAGCTTTCAACCTCCCAAGTAACTAGCCCAATGCTTCATTTTATAGTGCAAAGGAAGGAAGTTACAAGTCCACCATTGAAGGGATAGAGTCCTCCTTCAAAGGGACAAGCTCCTCACATCAAGGGGTTAGCTCCTTAAGGTATGGGATGCATGAACCCTCAAGGAGCAAACTTGCCACCACAAGATTCCCTCTAGAAGCTTCCAGAAATGACTCAAAGTGATTTTTTAAGAATGTACTTGCACCTTTTTAACTTTTACAGGGGTTCGCACACATGACATAGATACAGAGCAGTCAGGTGCGCAGGGGACATGACCAATAGGTGTGGTACCGTAGGTAATGCTAAGAGAAAGTGCGAAACCAAAGTTTTAGATGTTTTTAAAGTCTTTCTCTTATTTCAATGCTTGATATGAAGAACTAAGGTTTAAGACTTGCAAAGGAGGAAGGTATGAGTGGTGATAGACTCACATAGGTTGCAGAATGTCAAGGTGAAAATTTTAGTGCAACAATTGTGCCTTCTTCATCCTTTGTATTACCACAGTTAAACCTACGAGAAGATGATATGCAACCTCTTGCATGACTGCTTTGTCTGTGGCATACCTTGGCAAAAGGTGAGATGCTTTCTGGCAGCCAAATACTCAGAGGTAAGTACCATTTGGTGAAGAAAACAAATCTGCAAGTTTTGATACTGAACTCATTGCCTCACGAGACATGAAAGGGGCCTCTTCTTCAAATATCATCTAATATAGGACCTTGAAGAAATGATTGGCCAACTTTTGAAAGACTCCTGTATAGCTGCATTTTTCCAACAATCTACACTAAATAGGGATCAAATGCTTACTAGGTGTCCATTTCCAACCCATGCTAGGGAAATCATTGTGAGCGCATATACCATCCAACACATAGGAAAACATGTAGAATTATTATTTCCTGCATTTTGGTGGGTTCTTCTCCTTGTTCAAGTTGATCTTTAACTATTGAGACACAATATATGACCAGTTGAATATCTTCCCCTATGAGACAATCTAATATATCATGTGAACCCATTGTTTATGGAAGGATTCAATATTCTTGTGCCCATAAATCCACTAGCACATGATCTAGAAATGAAAAAATGAAGGTTTCATTAAACAATTTTCAAGTTAGTTTAAGTTGTGGTTGCAAAAGTACACAAACTTAAGTTAATTTTATAAAAAATGAAAGTGCTCAAAATCTTTTGAAACTAGTGCCAAGTCGTAGTGCTCATCGCGCTTATTTAAAAAATGCGTAAATCACCTTAATCTAACACCATCTGAGGAAGTTATTGTGTTTTGAATTTTCGGCCGAACAACAAAATAGTCAAAGTTTCAGAGTTGAATGTGAAATCTGCACGCTGTCATGAAATTTGTATGTTAACCTGGTGCTAACATCATCCAATGGCTAGGTAGTATAGATGTTAGAAGGCAGCCAATCATACAAGGACACACGTAATATTGTTATTGGGTTGATAGTTGTGAGATGGGCCAATCACAAAGTGACATGTGGCCCAATCTATAATACTCAAACAACTAACCTCGAATCTATAATTCCATCTCTCTACCATTAGAGAAAACATAGGAATTATTTATAGAAGGGCGACAGCTTCTATTTAATGAGATTAGTGTTGGCAATTAGGGTAATGGGCGAGTCGGCGGGCCCACTTGTCCTGCTCGACCCATGGTTTTTTGTTTGTTAACGAGGCCATTGGCATATAGTTTAGTTTTCAGTGCATGGAAGCACAACTCGGGCCTATGGCTCGTGGACATGTGACAACACAAAACCACAATGGAGATTTTGGTGGGGGCTCCAACTCACATTTAAAAAAACTTTAATATTTTTTTAATTCCAATGAAATCACTAACGAGGGATTGGAACCTCCTACCTATGGCCAAACATTGAAGTGCCTGAACAATAGGCCATAAACAATTTTTTTACCAAATTTGTAGAGAAAAGAGCCAATATGTTGTAGTTGCATACTAGTTTGGGTAAAATAGGGCTATATTGCTCATTTTTAAGCCTTTTTGAGCTCAAATAAAGACTATATGCTCTTTTTTGAGAATTCTAGACACAACAAAAATGTTAGTTTTGTATATTGATTCTTTTATGTAAATTCATTGAGAATTTGAGCCTATAATAAAGTGGTCACCACTAGAATCTAGACCCAAATATGTATCCCAACATGGGTGAACTCCATTATCAATTTTCTTTTGTTTGATATTACATTTTTGTCCTCTTTTAACTATTAAAATTCTGCAAATTAACTTAAGTTTGTGTACCTTTGCAACCATGATACATTTCCTAAAATACTCTAACTAGCTTGCAAATTGTTTAATGAAGCCTTCACTTTTTTCATTTTTAGATAAGTTTCGTATCAAAGCATGGTTTTGTGAAGGTTTGATAGAATTTGCAATGTTCTTTAATTCTTACAATTTCTTGATTGAGAAGAGGCGAAGGAGTACTTGAAGAAGCAAATTATCAAGTTGGCTTAATAAGACCACATACTCCACAAGTCATGGCACATCAATAAAACAAGGAAAAGAATTGATGTCTGAGGATGAGAGAGATTTTATATAAGTTGTCTTTGATATCACTGAGATGGTGAAAGTGTTGTATAATGAAAGAACAACACAATTTCAAGGAGGAAGTTCTAATCAACCAAAAGGTGATGGTGGTAATGGGAGAAAGCCTCTACCTCCTCCTCCTAATTCACCTCCTTCTTCACATAAACCAACTCCTTGAACATCTCCAAGTGGGCATGCTAAGTCTCATTTTCTTAAGCTTGACGTCAATTTTGAATTTCCAACGCATAATGGAGAAGTAAACATTGAAAAGTTAGATAATTGGGTTCTTAAAATTGAAGTTTATTGTAGGATCTAAAATATTGATGATGGTGTCACAAGGATCCAACTTTCCTCTCTTCATTTGGAAGGTGTCACTCTCATTTGGTGGGAGGTAAAAACTCAAGAAGATTTGAAGAAAAGTGGTAAAATTATCTCTTCTTTGAATCATTTTATAGTTGCATTAAGAAGGAAATTTTATCCATTAGCTTACATGAGAAAAGTAATACTTTATTGGAAAATTTTTAGACAAGCTAAAGTTTCGAGTGTCCAAAGTTACATACAAGAATTTAGAAAAGGAGCATTAATCTTGGGTGTCAATTTGACCTCACAAGACACTCTCATTAAATATATAGGTGGATTTCATAATTATTTGAGACATATTATGCTTATGTTTAATCCTACCAATCTAGATGAAGTATGTGTTCAAGATACTAATTTAGAATCAAGAGGCAAGAATGTTTCTCAAGAGTCCATCAATAAACCCTTGAAATTCGGAGACAAATGAAAGGGGAAATTTAAAGGCACAGGAAAGAAGGGTTCTATCATAAAGAAAGAGGGAGAAAATATTACTTGAAAGCATTTTTCAAAGTATAATCGTGATGAAGACCATTGTTGGAAAATACATCTGGAATTGAGACCAAAGAAGTTTAATAACAAGGGGAAAGAGAATATTATTTCTACAAATCAACAAGATCTAGGATCCGATTCAGTCGATGAATCTAAAATCACAACCATGGGAATGAAAGGTATAGCTTCTAACATAAGTAATATTTCTTATAGAAAGTATGTTGAGTCTAAAAATGATAATGAAAGAAGTGAGTTTTTTCATATCAGGGTCACTACAAAACATACAAAAGTTGATACACTTTTTGATAGTGGATAGCAAGTCAATCTTTTTTCTGAAGAAATTGTCAAGAAATTTAATTTTGAGACTACACCTCATACAAAACCTTAAACTTTGGGTTGGGTATGTGATGATGCCAAATTAAAGTGACAAGAAAATGTAAGCTCAAATTTTCCATCAGTGCTAATTTTATGGATGAGGTAGAGCTTGATGGTGTACCATTTTGTATCTCTGAGATAATAATCGTTAGCTATTATGCCAGAGCATCTAAGATAATTGTTTTGGGGGGTTTTGTTTTAATTTGGAGGACCAATGGATGAAACAGATGTAGAACTGATATACCTAACCCTTTGAATGATATTAATATCTCAGAAGAGGGTTGCTATATATATTTACACAGTGATATAGCTTGTATGATGGTGAGAAGAAAAAAAAAAATAGGACTATCACAGTTTTCAAATTGAAAAATTAAATAACCACAAGTATGAAAACCTTTAAACTATGTTTATAGGTTTAATAAAATATGCTTAAGCTTACAAAAGATGATGATGATTTATTAATTCATTCTCTTTATAGATTATCACTTTAGAAGTTTATATGAATAGATTGAAATCCTCTTATTCCTACCTACTTATCTCTGTAAGACATAAGTATATGAAGAAAAAGCTAATGAGCAACACTGGAAAAACTTACAGGAAACAAAAACTGTATAAAACAGAATTAAGAATCCTTTGCTTTGCATTAATCATCTAGAAAACTTAAGTATATAAAATGTCTAGAAATTCTTCTTCAAGGGTGCAACCCTTAATAATTCGTGAAGAGAGTTATTTATACAATAATAGAATGAGAAAAAATACTAAACTTCTTTTACAAAAAAAGATAATTACAAAATCAAAATAAAAACTACTTATTGATCTAGCACTATTTTGGTGTTGGGATGTTGATGATTATTGCTGAAAAGGGTTAAATGGTTGAAGCTAGCTGATTGTCCCTTCAAAAGCTGTATGTTGTTCCTTAATCAAGTAAATCTGTCAATTCTTCCCATCATTTCTTCTATGGGATAGAAATCTTGGTTACCCTCCTGTAAATTTTTTCCATCTCTGTATATTTAGTAAAACTAGGTTTTACTAAAAATATATGTTTAATTTCATCCAGGATGAAAAAAGTGTCCCCGAGTCTGTTTTCTATGAGTGCTGGTGTTGTTGACCCTCTGATATTTGAACCTGAAGCTGCATGGGTTCCCACCTCTATTAGCTTCTTAACATAATCCTTGATTGGCATTAATTTATCATTAATAACCATCATAGAAGGTAAGCCCTTGCTGACCAAGGGTTCTATCCTATTGAAAAACCTCTAAACTATTGAGTTGACATTATTGCACTTTTCTTGTAGCTGGAGGGTGAGATTTTCCTTGGTGATAACCTTCTATACCTCTAATATCATTACAGTTCTGTCACTTATTCTTAATTCCTCAAGCTCATAATTATCCTTGGAATTTAGGAATTTTATTATATCAGAGGTAGTCTCTGGCATATCCTCCAGCTGCTTAGTTATGGTTTCCATTGCTTCCTGAGCCCTTTTTGAGACATCTTTCTGATTAAATAATATCTTGATGCAAGGCCAAATCTCCTTGATTGCTTCTGTGATTTCTTCCCACATAATTTCTTTTGCTAAACCCAATTTGTTTCCTAAGAAGGATGCTTTGAGTTCTCTCCGCGATACCTCCACCTGGCCTTTGAGTCTGTTTATTTCACTTACATGTGAATTATCTGCTAAGGACTTTAGAAGCTGTAATTGTTTGAGTTCATCCTTTAGTTTATTAATTTCTCATGTATGGATAGACAAGTTTTGAACAACTTCAGTAAGTTGTTTAGCTCCTTCTATTGTACTTGTTGTTGATGTAGAAGCCCTTATAATAGGAATTGCTACAAGAGAGACTACATCCATTGACGTTTGAGTCTTCTTGAAAAATTATTCCTTTTCGTTGACCAATTTCTCCATCTTCTTCTCCATTTGCTTAATTTGAAAATTTTGCTCTATGATGAGCTTTATCATATCAGAATTTTGAGTCTCTGTCTCTTCGATTTATTTGGCCATTGGATCCTCAAAGGCTAGAAATTCAACTTCAGTGTTATTTTTCTTAATGAGATCCTCAGTGTTCTTTTTCTTAGTGAGCTCCTCTGCAGTGTTTATGTTTGAGGGATCATATCCCATCCTTACGACTAGATTTTCCAAGGATTGAATCTCGGTATCCTTTGCTAATGAGGAGACCTTCTCCCACTTTAGCTCTCACTAAGTGTTGGCCAATGTAACCTACATTTTTGATAAACTCATAATAGTGTTTGTCAAGGTTGAAGAAATCATCTTCCCAGTTTGTTTGTGCATCCCAATTTGGTCAATTGGATGCACATCCTTGACATTGAACTCAAAAGAAGTGTGTTTTTTATATTGTTCAACAATCCTAGGCTAAGGAACTTGGGCCTACAAGAAAGTAATCTGCATCTTTCCCTTATCAGAATCGAAGACTGAAAGAAGCCTGACTTGAGAGCTGGAAGAATTTTTCTAGAACTGGGTGTAGGTATTCAATTTCAATTCTTCATTCTTTCTTTTGATTTCACTCAATACATGGAAAATGTATTCCTCCTTATTCTCTGGAATGTCTCTATTAATTTGAACTATCTGTTGTTCATGAGAAGTAGTGGAATGAGTTGGAGATTGTATAAACTGTCCACTAGGTTGTGCATCAACAGTCACAGAGATCCTTGGTCTCTTTTTCCTATGAAAAACCTTAAAGCCCTGGCTGTCTTTTCTAGTGCAAGTGGCGTTTGCACATTTGATATAGAAATTGCGTACTTGTCAACCTCTTAGAGGGTGTTCCCTATCCATTCCAACCTATTTTTGTATTGTTATATCTCTGGTCTGGCTGTATGATGATATGGTGTAAATTTATTCTCCACCCTGAGTTTGGAGATGATTCCCAATGAGTCATATGACCAAGTGAAACTGAGAGCAAACTTCATCTCTTTTAACATTTTTTCTGCTTCCTCCCCTACTGCCCTGGTATTACAAATGAATTGACAAACTTGAGCTTTGAGCTTGAATTGTGACTTCTTCTTGGCAGCCATAAAATGTACTTCATCTAGATTTAACCTTTTCCTTAAGTACTCCAGTGCAAAGATTCTACCAAGGAGGTACTTTGGAAGTTTGTAGGGTGGAAGATTACAACCATAAACCCTAATTTCTATGTATTTTTGGTAACAATACCAATCCCCTATTGCAGATTGATCTATGAACTGTAATTCTTTGACAATCTCCTCACTGATCCTTGGTATTGGAATGTTTCTCATAAGGCTGATAGTTGGATGAATAAATAGTTCTATGAACTGCTTATATGTGAACTCTTCTTTCTCCTTCATCCCCATTGAGGTCAAAAATATCATTGATTGTTGTTTTCCTTCTTCATCAAGCTTCTGTAAAGAAAATGGGAATTTTTCTCCCTGAAAATATACAAAACGATAAACAAGTACTGAAGCATACTTGAATACCTCTTCAGTATTAAATTTGACAAATTCTTCATGTATGGCTTCAGCTATGAAATGACCGAAATCATAAATAATAGTAGGCTTAGAATCAACAGAAAACATGGATAAGAAACCAAGGATGGCTTCATTGACAAATTGATCAGAGTTATAACCAAGGAGATAGGAGAGGATAGTGGCAATATGCTTCATTCTATCAAGAAACATGGATGCATCATAAGGAGGATTTCGTTTTGGTAGAGGACTACCAATTGTTAAAAATAGTTCCAGGGTCTAGGATCTTTTGGTAAAGTCTAGTTTCTGATAAGCTTCCATCAGGTTTTCATGGTAAAAATGATGGGTTGGTGTAGTGGCAGGGGCCTGCAACATTTTCTCAATGGAATTAGAATTAATGGGACAGAGGATTTCTCCTGTGGTTGAGATAATTGCTCTCTGGTTGGGACCATAAGACTCATGGCATTTTCTTACAAATTTGGTGCTTTGTGTATTTGTGGAAAAATGTAATGAGGTAATTGAGATTCCCAAAGCCCAATTTCATTAGTGTGGTCTATTAGTTGATCTTCGCACTAGCAATAGATTTCAAATATATCAAATTGGGAAGAAGTCTCAACAATTTTGCATTATTTGTTGACCAATGGGACATGATGGAAGTCGAACTATGGGTGAATTAAAGGATTTGGGACCTCTGCAATTGCTTTTCCCTTGGGAGGCATTTTTTCAAACAATGTTCATAGTGTAAATGACAAGAATGGTGTGAAAAGAGTTACCATAGTTAAAACAAATAACTGACAAGTGGACCTAGATGATGTGTTTACGAACAGGACGAATGGTTGCTTTAATGCCAGACAATGGCTAAGCTGTTGACTAGGTAAGCTTGAAAGATTAATTTGGTCATAGAGGTTTACTGTATAACCTTTCTAATGAATAATATAGTGTTTATGAACAAAAATGTAGAGCGGAGGTGGCGCTGAACATTTGAATTTTCATTAATTACCCAATGGATTAATTAACATATGTATGAGTTATAAAT
Organism: Pinus taeda; assembly: GCA_000404065.3. Lineage (NCBI taxonomy): Eukaryota > Viridiplantae > Streptophyta > Pinopsida > Pinales > Pinaceae > Pinus > Pinus taeda. The sequence continues at coordinate 181,246 of APFE031542830.1, forward strand.
GTGTGGGAGTGACAATGAATGGGGAATGGATAGGAAGAAGTTTGATTGGACGAAAAATGTGAGATAGAACTTGATGTGGTTAGCAGTAAATAGTTATGTGACATACTGTGTTCGGTGGTAAGATTGAGAGGTAAGTGGTTTCTGAATTTTAAGTCCCGAAACACTAAAAGGTGTAAAAAGATGTTTTGGTGGGCGATATTGAAAATTGTCCATTTCACCCCCCATTGATAAACTTTGGATGGTGAATGAGGGTCGAGGAAGGCCATGGGCCATCGGATTGTGGAAGAGTATGTGGGATGAAAGGTGATATGGAGGGTTTTTAACATGCAAGTGAGAATGATGGTGGGGTCTGTTATCACTCAGGTTGTCCCTAGGCTCCTAATAGGGATACGGCCGAGGTAACCACAAACCAATCTTTGGATTGGAGGTTCTAGCCCACCTGCAATCGGAGAGGGCTCTCTCCTTTCGATTCAACCTTAGTTGATGATTTTAGGCTAGCTTTCTGACTTCAAGGGAGTGTTGATTGTGATTGGAAAGAAGGTAGGATTCTCGAACAAAGAGGCAAGGTAAGATGTGATAAGTTTCGAACCATTGGGCATGGAGTCACAGATTGAGGCTTGCGAGCGTTTTCTTGGTCACAAGGGGATACGGAGCGGGATAGCCACACAACATACAATTATCGGGCTGCTGAAAGTACGGAATGGACATCAGGGATGAAAGGCAAAGGAGAATCATTTCATCATGATGAAAAAGAGGAGAAATGGATGAATGGGATCGAGGAGCAGTTACGAATTCCTAAGACATGCATTCATATGTGAGAGAAACAGCGTAAACAAGATCATTTAAGAATACATGCTCATAACTATTTCTGAAGAAAACATTGAGAAATGCAGAAATTGAGCTTAAGGTGTAATGAAACAAATCCTAAGCTATTTTTTTTTCCTACAATTTAGAAGGCAGAACGGTGGAAAAAAACGTAAAATTAAACAGAGGAGAGAAACACTTATTGGATCATGTAGAAGCAGAGGAATTCCGTAATCATTCCTTGGCCCAGGGAAAACATCAAGTAGTTTCACAATCCATGCTTTTAGCAATCTTTGATTATGGAAATTATGACAGTTACAGTGCGAGTCTATGCTCGGAGAAAATGCTGGAAAGAAGACTGACCAACAACTACTACCAACCAACCAACCCCTCACAACATTGCTCAGGGTTGTATTTATAAGCAAAATATCATAAAGACATCATTACAAGTGACCTAGACAGGTCTGCTAGAAAACGTTTCAAAAATCTAAGTGTTGCTGGAATTAAATGCAAGTAAATCTTTTTGGCTGTGCTGGGGGCAGCTAAATCGGAACAGGTGACGAGGTGGCCCTTGGGGGCTAGATGCGGTGCTGCTGGAGTGATTGTGCTTCGGGAACTGCAGTTCGGTTCTGGTGTGAATTAAATGTCCAATAGTTATGATTGGAGAGCTTCAAGTGATTTCGCCTCTTTCTATGAATCTGCTGGAAGATATTAAATTTTCTCTTGCTTCAGGCCGCTCCTCAAGATTTTCACTGATACTCTCTGCCGCTACATTGATGACTTCCGCCGTCGACTGATACTCTTTGACACACTTGAAGCTTGATGACTTGATCTAATACACTTTAAACTCTCTCATTGATCTACTGCTGTCTTTAAACCAAATCATTTGGCACGATCGGGCCATTTTCGGGCTTTTCGGCACGCAATGGGCCAAGAAATCATAAGATTCCCCGAAGATTTCGAAATGGCCTATTTCCCGTAGCGATGCGCGATTAGCGCTTCGCGCTAATTGCGCATCGAAAAATGCCTTTGTTTCTTGTTCTGGAGCTCCGAAGTGCGATTTTTCTTCCTGCACGAAGTTTCGGTTTTCTGGCTGCTGACGTCGGTTGTACGGTGGATGATGTCAGCTGTGGTGGGTCCCTGGTACAGAGTGACGTGGTGAGGTGCTGATAGTGGAGGTAATGCGATGAAGAAACTCCGATGCGATTGCAATATTGCATCGGCGGGGAACGGAGGGTGCTTGAGTTGGACATTCGGTGCTTGCGAGCGCTGACCACCAATATCGCAATATCGCGTCGGGCGGTGACAGATGGGTGATAACCTGCATGGAGATAAAAGTGCGATATTGCGATGCGATCTGGCTTTAAGGTTCTATGAAGTGTAAGTTTTGGGGGAAAGAGCAAGTAAGTGGGTGTGAAGGGCATCTGAGGTTTCGGAAGGGGTCTGATCACCTCAGAGGGATTTTATACTTTGGAAGAAGTCCATTGTATCTGGGAGATGGTTTGGAGGTCAAGGGTTCTTGCTCAATTTCAGATAAACTGAGCAATTCCCGGGGGTACTTATGGTTATTTTTCAACCAGGGGTAGGGATATTACTTAGGGGGATTTTACTTAATATTAATAAGGGGATGTGAAGAATAGGGAGCTAAATAATAATGTTAGTAGTTAATATGGAGGTGGTAAGAAAGCGCTAAGTTCAAAATATCTTAGGCTGTTGCAAGGGGGTAGAACAATGCTTAAGAGAAAGTATGGAACAAATTTGAGTAAAGCAGATCTTCACTCAAACCAGTGTTATGAAGACGATGGAACTTAAGAGGTGTCAAGAAGATCTTGCCCTCTTTTGGGGAATTTAGTTAATGATTGGGGGAAACAGAGAAGGGGAGTTAGTTATACCTCTTTTGAGCTTCTTGTATACAAATTCTTGCTGATTGTGTCCTGAATGATATGACACCTGAAAACCTGGAACTGGTCAGCAATTTGGATTCAGCAATCTCAGAACTACCTACCCAGCCTACTTACCTAGCATTTTTTCTTCTTTTGTTTGGGGGTGCACTTAGACTTGCAAACCCATCATTGATTTTTCTTTTGATGCTTTCCTATCTACATACTACCCTTATTTCTTCTAGGGCCCAGATTAAGTTGTTGGGCTCCTCTGCTTCTCTACCTATCTAAGAATCTGCCAAGATTAAACTGTTTGGACAGATTTACAATCTCTATATTCTAAAACAGGAAATTTAAACCTAGGGAGACCAAGATTAAACTATTTGGACCTCCCTTTAACCGAAAAATGGCGATACCAGGATAACTTTACAAAATTTGGAAGGCAATTGAATGAACTTGAGATAGCCTTCTTCACTTGGAGACTATTAAGCAAATATGGAGCATTGCAGCAAGCAAAGTACGGCATATTTGGCTTGTAAAATGCCAATCATGAAATATGAATAACCTGCTGCAGCAGGAAGCTAACAGTGGCTCCACTCGGGGATGGCTTCTCCTTGCGAGAAGTCAAGAACAACAGGTTAGAACGCCTTGGCCTTTAGTAGTTGCTGCCTTCTGCAAAATTTGTTTTCTTCGGCTGCTTTATTCCTTCTACCTACCTACCCTAACCAACACTTACTTTGCCGTTAGGTGAAATAAAACAACCAGTGCATCCATTTAAGCAACTGAGAAACAAGATGAACTTGCTGACTGATAGTTTCTAAATGTGAAAGCATCATTCGGGTGTATGCCCTCATAATCAAAATTGTGGCATCTACCGGTTGCTGTTGAAGTATGTGGTCTTCATTGAGAAAGCATACTAACAAACTTGGGTTAAGCAGAAGTTCCATGTAGTCTGCAATGGAATCAATAAACTCATCATGTGAGAGAACTTCTTCTGATTCTTCTCGGTCAGAAGGAGCGGCTGCGTCCTCGGTGGTAAGCCTGGCAGTCGACCATTCTGTCTCTGTCTTGCCAATAGAATCATACAGAGTTTGTAAATCAGCAGGTAGCAGCATCTCCTCCTGAGTTGGGGACGGGAGACTTCGGCATGATTCAGGGTCTTCTTGGTCAGATGGGGTAGCTGCATCTTCGGTAATGATCCTAGCAGCTAGTCCTTCTGTCTTTTCCTTGAAAACCGAATCATAAAGAATCTGCAGGTCCTCAGGTAACAATGTTTCCTCCTAAATAGGGGAATGGAGACTTCGGCATGATTCCGGGTCACTTGGGTCAGACGAAGTAGTTGCATCTTTGGTAATGAGCCTAGCAACTAGTCCTTCTGTCTTTGCCTTGGAACCCAAATCATACTCAAACTGTAATTCAGGAGATAGCACTATTTCCTTGTGAATTGGGGGAGGAAGATTTTGTTAAAACTCTTGAGGGTCGCGGAAATTATAAGACTATATCTGAGCTCCCAAGAGTTCAATTTCATTCTCATATTTTTCAACAACCAACGCAAGGAAAAGTTTATTCCGGCTGCCTGGTATTTCTGACAATACTGCTCTGAAAAATTCTTCATTAAGCTCAAACTCTGACAAAGTTTCTCTGCATTCATCTAAATCTTCATCAAATGGAAGTTGCTCCCAGGATTTGGTCATTCTCTCTTATTGTTAATACATGGGGAACTTGGCTGTAACATTTGGTTTGTTCCTCAGTGGAGCCTTTGATTGAAATTGAAGTGGAGTCGCCAGGTTGATGCCTAGACTCTGAAGTGCCTGATCTCTGACCACCATCAAAGATCAGAACTCAGCGTGACAAACTTTGAAGAACAGGAGCACTTTCTCCAGTGGGGTTTAAAGATGAACAAAGCGCTTGAATCCCCAATGGAGTACACAGGTATAGGTCGACCGAGGCTTTTACAAGTCAGCTTCTTCCTCTGTAGGGCTGCAGATTGGTTTCATTGATTTATCTGAGGAGGTCCCTAGTGGAGTCGCCATCATGTTATCACTCAGGTTGTCCCTAGGCTCCTAATAGGGATACGGCTGAGGTAACCACAAACTAATCTTTGGATTGCAGGTTCTAGCCCACCTGCAATCGGAGAGGGCTCTCTCCTTTTGATTCAACCTTAGTTGATGATTTTAGGCTAGCTTTCTGACTTCAAGGGAGTGTTGATTGTGATTGGAAAGAAGGTAGGATTATCGAACAAAGAGGCACGGTAAGGTGTGATAAGTTTCGAACCATTGGGCATG